>CM039723.1:35554571-35572071 GCA_022539455.1 Dendrobium nobile | reverse complement strand
CCGTACTTTTCGAGCTTTTACTGCATGTTGTTTGCTAGTGTAGAATTTGATGTGTTTATTTACTTATTCCGCATTCTGTGATTGGTTGTGCGATAGATTTACCCCTAGGTTAGGGACGAATTTTACTTGTGCAATCTTATGCAGGTGGCCATGCCTATACAAGGAGCTGAAATTAAAGGGGGCAATTAATCAAAAATTATAAACTCTTTGCACAGGTACCTGCCGCGCTTAAGACCCCTTTAAATAAAAAGAGCAATGGCCAAGTGTGGCTAAAAAAAAAATGCATTTCAATTTTCATACTATAATGCTTGGGATTGAATATACAAATGCTGTTATTAGGATAACCATGCAAGGATCGAGTTAGATTTTCTATTTCAAATTAATGTAAATTCAATTCAATAAAAGGTTGTAATTTATTTGAAATGACTGAGATTTGGGTGATTAATCCATTTGAATTCCAAAAGAGGTTGAAGACATCCTAAAGGGGAGAGTTCTTCTTTCATTTGGAAGTCAAATTAGGATACTTTTCAAATATCCAAAGAGGAAGAATAAAAACCCCGATCAAGGGGGAGTTTTCTTTCCATTTGGATATCCTAAACGATGAATCAAGACGTTCGTGAGAAGTGAAGGATTGGACGACGAGAAGAATCCTAAATCTCAAAGTCATTTATTTTAGGATTAGAAATCCGGGTTGTAGTCAGTGGTGCCGGCCACATTAATTTTCTGTAAATTCTATGATGTAATAATAAGGCACTTGCCTAGGACATTCAATTTGATAAATTATTTGATTGATTTATTTAATTGATTGCGCATTTTAGAAACTCCTACTTTTCTGTCTTTTTACTTGCTGCCGCCATTTGGTTTGACCTGGAATTCGAATTTAGGCTCTTAGGGGTCTGTCAAAAATTCTTCTACTTTAATTAAATAAAATTTATAGATAAAGTAGAAACTCTAAACGGTCTAAGACGTAAGATCGACTCGCCTGGGGTTTTTCATGCATTCATATTTAACTTTCTCTCCTTGTTAGGCATCTCCCCGCCTGCGGTTCTGGCAGACCACCTGGCTTGGGGTGCGCGAATGTCAAAAAAAACCCACCAAACAGGGATGTTATGCAATTCTAAGGAATAAACCTATTTTCTAAGCCAAAATTTTTAATACTGCCACATATTGATTTGCACATTCAATCGAGGTCATTAGCATGCCATCGCATTAGTAACAAATTAAAAGGAGTCTAATATCTTTTAATTGATTTATTTAGACCATCAACCCAACATAGGTCAAAGGGGCCATTAGGATCTGCTCTAGTGTCGGCCCCGTTCTTCAAAACTTTTCTTAAATAATGTTCCCTACCACTCTCAAAAATGACCGGGCTCATATTTTCAAAATCGTTTAGGTGGTTAAGTCGGCCTCCCAATTAGGCGGGGTTATAGACTCGTATTCGCATTGCACGCTTGGTTCGGGTCACTTTTTCGATACCCAATTTAGATCTTAGGTTCTGAGGCAAGCTCGGGCTATAAGACCTCAACTCCGGGAATCACAATCCCAATTTCTAATAAAATTGATCACTTAAATATTAAAATTCATTTCAATACAAAATGAGCCCAACATTTAGGATAGGCTTGGAGTGTTTCTGTAGTGATTCAGGAATCTCAAAAACATCCCTACTCTCTGTCCTTTGACTCAGAATTAAACTGTTCAACATTGAACTAATCCCGCCCCCCCCCCCCCCTTTGAATTCTAAACCTTAATTCCTTTGATATCAATCTTTGAAATTCCTTAAATAAAATTTGTATCCTATTTTAATCTTGAGAGTTTTCGTAGGAAATTTCGATTTCCTACGATGTAATTAACTACGGGGCTTGCGTGTTGGAGATTTAGAAACCATAACTTATTTTCAAAAACCCATAAATTTTCACAAACCTTCAATTAATTATCTTCGGAATTCCAAACAAAATGGCGATCGTTTTCATATTCAAATAATCGGGTATATATGTACTATCACTTTCTTCGGGAAGATATATTATTTTTATTATCATTATTTTGATATGAAATTAACGATTCTTCTCTCCGAATTATTATAGGTTAAACAATGATTGAAGCCATTTTGATCTTTCGAGATTCTATGTTAATTCCCCTTGTGTTTTGACTACGATAATTCAGTGAATTTAAAATTAGAAATTTGAACCACATTATAGAACGATATGTATCGCCCTTTTTCAAGGCGATCATATTGTTCATAATGATGTTCTCAATTTCAAAATTCAAAATTAAATATTCCCAAAGATAATTAAATATTTTTCAAAACTATATACACTTAAATGATATTTTTTAATCAAAACACCTAAGAAGACTCCATCTGATTTTAAATCAAACTTTTCTATAGGAGATTTACCATTGATAAGGAAATAACACTAACACCCAAAGAAATATAAATGAGAAAGATTAGGTATCCTACTCTTAAGAAACTCATAAGGTGCCATATTTAGGTTGGATCTAATATTCACCCTATTTAACACAGAACAAGTAGTAGTCACTACTTCAGCCAAAAAATATCTAGGAAGACAATACTACAATAACATTTCCCTAGCAGCTTCCACTAATGTCCTTTTTTCTTTCAATTATTACATTCTACTAAGGTGTCTTAGGGGAAAAAAATTTATATTCAATACCAAATATTTAATAAAAAGTTTCAAATCTCTCATTCTCAAATTCTTCACTATGATCACTAAGAATTGTGGAAATTATAACTCCTATGTTCCTCTGAATGTAAATAGAAAATGCTTTAAATTCATCAAAAGACTCACTTCTATGTGCTAAAAATCTAACCCAAGTGAATCTGAAGAAATCATCCACTATTACAAATCCAAAGGTTTTACCACCTAAGCTTGATTTACTAACGAGACCAAACAAATCCATATGTAAGATTTCTAGTGGTCTAGTGGTGGTGATATCCTTAATGGAATCAAAAGATGACCTAGTTTATTTTTTTTTAATTGGCAGGAATCACAAAGATGATACTTAGATAAGTTTAGCTTGGGCATGACTCTAACTAGGTCTTTATGGGTAATTTTCTTAATAGTTTTAATACTTGAATAGCATAGTCACCTACACCATAGCCATGATTCATCAATAATAATTTTAAAATAAAGATTATCTAAATTACCAATAAATGATATATCAAGCACATAAACATTATTTATCTTTTCCTTCTAGAATTATTTTTCTACTTAAACGTAATTATGTATTTCCTAGAAAGATAATTGATATCAAAATCTTTATCACAAAGATGGATAATGCTAAGTAAATTATATTTTAATCCACCAACTAAAAGTCTATTTATAATAATAAAGCTATTAGATTTGTTAATTATACTAACCACTTTCCTAGTGGTTTTGTCATCTAGGGTTACCTTGCCTTCGCTCCTGGCCTCTTACATTAAGAACCACTTCATGTCTCCGCTCATATGCCTTGTGTAGCCATTGTACAAGTACCATATGCTCTCACTACGGCCTTTTGTGATAGCATCTCTATAAGGTTAATCAAAGGTAAGATTTGGGAACTTAAGTGAGTTTGGTTTCTACCATATGCTTTAATGAATATTTGGAATGCATGATATGTTATGATGCTAATGATTTGGGCCTCCATATTAGATGTGTTTTATGGTGTATAGTGCAAATTCTATCAATGTGTACTACTATGCCATAAGAGTAGAACCGAATTATAGGAAATATTTTCACTAACCTATACAGGGGATAGTGCTTTCACCTAGGGATACATGATGCATGTTGTACTTAAGTTGTGGCTGTTATGCTAGTGTTGGTAGTGGTGTATAATTTTGAAGAGCATATATTTTATTTTTTCAAATTTTATTTGCATTTTTTGTAACTTATAACTTCAATTTTTAATACATGCTCACTAAAGGATAGTTCCATTACAACTATCTCTAGTTCCTTGCATACATTTTCTAACTCAATATGCTTGGATTCCAAGGATTCATGAAACTTGCTTAGTTATAAATGTTCTTATTTAATTCATCAAATTCATGTGGTAAAAAAGCATACTCCTTATCTAAAGTAGAATGTTCAGCTTTAAGACTATTATAATCTCTAATTATAATGCCATGCTCCATTTCTATATTAAAAAATATAATTTTTAAATTAGAATGTAATTTTTTCAACTTTATATATGAGTCAAGAATGTTTTTTTAGAAATAGCGAATAACTCATCATAGGAAAGTTCACATACCTCATCTTGATTGGAGTTAACAATTGAGTCATTGGCCAATAAACATAAATTTGTTATCTCCTCTTAGCTTCTTGATCATATGAGTTTGAGGTAGTGTCCACCCTGAAGGTTTTTTGCATCCTCTGGTTGCCCTTTTTAAAGTTGGACTTTTCTTCACCATTTTTCCTTAGTAGATTGATTTTTTAGGTTAGGGAAATCAGACTGTAAATGCCCAGACTTTTTGCACTCATATAAATAATATCAAATAAACTTTTATGGAATTTACCTGACTTACCTTTACCCTTCTCAAAGTGACACTTTTATTTCTATCCTAAGAAGCTTTTGAATTGTCTCCTCATCAAGGCTATGTCATTATCTTCATTTGATCAAGAGTTTTTGTTGTCTGAGTCACCATCCTTTACTGCTACGGTTTTCTCCTTTCATTTTTTCACCAGCATCCTATAAGTGCTTTCTCTCATTTTGCTCATAAATAATAAGAAAGCCTAGTAGATTATCAATAGAGTAAACATTTAAATATTTTGAATTAGAAATAGCGGTGACTTACACATCAAATCTATCACATAAATAAAGAATAACTTTATTAACCTTTTTTTGAGTTTGATAATTCTCTTCCTATAGCATGTAAAGATGTTACTATTTTTATAAACCTAGTATAAATGTTAAAAATTATTTCACTAGATTTCATGCAGAAGAGTATATATTAATACAGTAAAAGGTTTAAATGGGATTGTTTGACTCTGTTGGTCCCTTTGTAAGTGATACACAATCTATCACAAATATCTTTCATAGTTGTATAAGTAATTAATGACCCTCATATAATCCTCAATTTTAAGTGCACAAAAGAAATAATTCAAACATTTGGCATTAAGTTGTGCAAAATCTCATTCTTTTAAACTTAGTTCTATTAAAGGAATATCAGTTTTAATCCCATTAATTTTACATGATGGTAAAGAATAACCATATTGAACCATATGCTACATTCTAAAATCAATAAATTGTATAAAGTTTTACATTTAAATTTTCCTAAAAATAAAATTGATTATTTTCAAATAATGGAGAAAAAGTTATTGAATAACCCTCTATGGTATTCTTATTCCCAAAGTGTATCATGGATCTTTTCTCAAGAATTTTTTAAGTAACTAATTCTGAGACCCACTTTTATATCAATTGAAAGTTTAAATTTGGTTGGTAAACCTAATTGAAGGGGGGTGAATTAGTTTTTTAAATATGTTTTTTTTTTAAACTCTCATTATAAATTTTAAAATAAATTTTCTCATTGGGAAGAAAATAATAAAACAAATCAAAAAATATTTTTCTTCTTTTGACTTTCAAAATTTGTTTTATTTTTTCTAACAAAAACTAAATCCAAAACAATCACAATATTATCAACCCAAATTTGTAAGAATATAACATGTTGGAAGTTAAAAAAATGTAAAAAAAAAAAAATTCAAAAATAAAAATGAATGAGCACACCGTAGATTTTATAGTGCTTTGGTGAAAACTTAATGAACATCCACTCCTTGGAGTTCTCCTCTCTGGGTAGTGCACTAAACCTTTAGTGGATCTCTTTTTTCCCTCAAATCAAGGTGGAGAATCCATTACACAATCACTTACACCCTACCACATGTGTGATAGAGAAGCTGAATCCCTTTCACCAACTTGTTTCAGTGGAGTAGCCAAACCCATTTCACCAACCTAGTGCGGTGGAGTTTTAAGATCTTTTGATTCCATTAGCCTCGTCTTATATTTTCACTCAAGCAAAGCAAAGACTCTTCAAGAAATAAGGTGAATGTTCACAAATAAACCATGCATAAAACCCCTGTCACACATTCCCTTAATCTCATAAGGAACTTCTCACTCGAACTCACCTATATATTATTATATATATATATATATTATATATCATATATATATTATATATATATATATATATATATATATAATATATATATATTAAATATTATATATATATTTATAATATTATATATATATATATATATATATATATATATATATATATTTATATATATATATATATATAACAAGAAGAGGACCTCTCTTTAAACCCTAACCTATAAAAAAGCTCTATTGTAAAAACTAGCCAAAGTCTCTCTTAAATAAATTAAGAGATGCTTAAGTACAAGACTTTAGAAAAACATAAAGTTTTAATCCAATCATCTTTATTTGTATAGTATGATTTATGGATCATATAGAATGATTAGTTCAAAAATCCTTATTTATCCTATATGATGAATAACCCCCAATACTATCAATTTAAGATTCTTAAATTGATAATACCTTATGATTCATTGATCATATAGTATAATTAGTATATTTACTTAAAGTCATCCAAAATGATCTCTAGGATGATAAAAAAAATTTCTATGTTGATTGTCCATTATAATTTTAATAATCAACACAAATAGTTCAATCTAATCAAGGTTCATCTAGGATAATCCTTGGGATGATAAAAAATCATTTATGTTGATAGTCCAATATGATTTAGATGATATCGTACAATCATATTCATTAATTTAACTTTGATTTGATTGCCTACTTAAAGGGACTAATTAAGGAATAATTTCAAATATCATATAGTATGAATATGTTCATACAACACAATTAATTTAAAATTAAAATTAAAAATACTTGCATAAATCTAATTGGTGGTTAAGGGCTCAAATTTGAACTGATCATCTTGTACAATTGAGTTCGTACAATATGATTTGTTCAACTCTATAATATCTCAATTACCCTTTTAATCTATTTTTCATCAATAAATCATAATATACATTTAAGATCATTGGTATAAACTTCTGAAAGTTTGAACTACTAACTCTCACTCTTCTCTCTCTCTCTCTCTCTCTCTCTCTCCTCTCTTCTCTCTCTCTCTCTCTCTCTCTCTCTCTCTCTCTCTCTCTTGTGTGTGTGTGTGTGTGCATGGTTACTAATCTAGCATACACCTTTTATAGGATATTTGACTCAAGAAAGATTAAATTAAATTTGAAAAAAATACACTCTTTATAAACATCAATCTTATTCTACCAAGTCTTGAGTCTTGACCCTTTATTGATGCATGGAGTACGATGTACCTTAAATGTTAATTCATGAAAGAGAAATATGCAATAATAATATTTAAAGAACTAAAGTAAAACACAATAATATTTGTCATCATTAAAATCATAAGCTCATGAACTCGGATTGCAACAGAAAGAAAACACTACGGTGAGCAAAAATAATATTATGGTGCTCATAAATTGGTATAATACATGATAATTTAGAATTTTTTTTAGTCCGTGACTTTGAATGGTGTGATGGTGGCTACCTTATGCTATGATACTTCATCCTCTATTGATTTAGGCCTATCATTAACTGGATGATAAGAAGAACTCCCTCAAAAGGAATAAGGTTCTTTTGTCATCTACTATATGGACAATTAAGGATAACAAATTGAGGAACTTGAAACCTTAGAAGAAGATATTTTTATATAAGTGGTGTGATTGAATTATAAGTTTTACCTCTCCTTAAAAAGGCCTCTATTGATCCTACAATATGAAAATTAGGTGGTCTTTTATTATCTTAAATTCTAGTAAAAATATTCTTTTTAGTTGATATTGTATAGGAAATACTCACGAAAAGGAGAAAAAATCATAAGTATTAGACTAATGCCACCACCTTATTAACACCCCAGTACCAGACAATGACATTGAGTGTCGGAGACCAAAAACATGTAAATCCTGATAAAATGAAGGTTAGTGTTATGGTGCTTCACAATACTACAGTGCCATAATCAGCATCATAGCACCAAAGTCTCAGGAACTTGAGCACTAGTGCAGTGAACTACACAACACTTCAATACCAAGTTACACATTAAATATTGTAGGGCTCAACTTTTGGAGTAATGCAATGTAATAGTTAACAAAATATAGAGTTGCACTGAATTAGCCAAACAACGTGCCATTTTAGCCAATAGGCATCTCGGATAGTTTCAGCAGCGGATCCTACATAGTAGCATTAAGGTGCTTGTTCATATTATAACATTGATTTACCTCCATGTCGAGTGTAGTGGTGCTTGAGTCTATTTATATACGTAATATAAATAGCTTCCAATCTTTTTGTGTGGGCGTACTATCATTTCAGAGAGACCTAAATGCTTAAGTGTAACGCAAACTTAGAGTCAATTCTAAGAGGGACGAGAGAAGAGAAAGATATAGTAGTTGGAATGGTTGGAATACCTTATTACAAGAAAGGAAGTTATTAAAGAGGTAGGAGTGTGGAGAGTGAAGTTGTATTATCCTTGTGATATCTAAAATATTTTTCTTCTTGTACTTACTTTTCAAAGCAATCAATAAAATCTATTTTACTTTATTTGAATTCCATGGCTAGCCAAAACTCTTAGTTTTATGCTAATGATGTGAAGCGTTAGTAATTACTAATATAAACTCTTGTGCTTGAATGCATTAATATAAATTTTAAATTTCTCCTATCCTTAATTTAATCTATATATTAATTATATGTATATTTAAAAATAGTGTGACATATTACCTCAATGGAGGAATATTGAAATAATTAAACATATTGAAATGGAACTCTTTCATGTCTAGATATAGGATTTTTAGTGTTCTGGAGTCTATGGAGAATTAATAACTATAGAAGGACCATAAAACCTTCCTTCCCTTCCTTACAAGCTCAATAAAGATCAAAGGATGCATAAGCTCTAATTCACAACTAACATAGGAGATTCTACTTAGGAAAGCTTTAGAAATTCACTATAATTAGTCCAAAATACTTTATCTATAGTATCTTCTCTTTATTCTACATTTCTTAGGCATCATAGAATTCAAACCTCAATTTTATTTTATAGGATAAATCTCATATATATAATAAACAGTGTAGAACAACTGCATAAAAGCATAAGACTTCCATATGATATTGACCGTTACTCATCACTTTTATTACTTGATTCACACCAACACTTGTGTTATTTAGTGGGCATTTATATCAAAGAAAACATAAGCATATTTCACGCACCTATGCCTACATTCCATCAATTTTCATCGTATAGTACAATCACAAGAAAAAAAATATCCCATTCAAATAATTTAAAAAATGGTCAACTCTATCAAGGTATCATACTAGATATTTGTTATAAAACTATTCGGCCTGAGGAGTAATATATATGATCTTTGACTAATCTAATCAACCAGTATGAATAGGTATTCAAATATGACCATTGATAATAAAGATCATACCAACCAAATTTAGGATTGTCCCAACGGTCATTTCCATGTGTATTATATGGTACAAACAAGTATTTATACAACACAAATATAAATATATTTTTTAATATGGTCCATTAGCTAGAATGGATGGTGATTATGTACCAACTGACATGGATTATATAGTATGAATGATATTGTATAACACGATGTAAGTGAAAGCATTTGTGTGTGTATGTGATGATGAGGGTCAATTCTACAAGCACTTTTATCATAAATAAATAAACACACAACTACAAATAAACTTAAATAAATATAAACAATGCAAATATATAATAATAATTAAATATACAATCACAAATTAACATACCACTACCCAAATTTTTCTAAGCACTTATGTCAATGAAATCTTGTTTAGCCCAAAGTGTACTTAATATATCAAAATTCATGGGATTGGTAAAGATTTCTGCCCATTGGTTTTCAATATCAATATGACGTAGTTCTACCTCACGCTTAGTTACATAATCCCAAATGAAATGATGTATAATGTTAATATATTTAGTGCTTGAATACTAAACTGAATTTTTAGAAATACAAATTACATTAGTATTGTTACACATAATAGGATTGTACCTATAGATAGTCCAAAGTCTATAATCTATTGATTCAACCATAGAACTTTAATAGTACAACTCCTACAACTACATACTCTGCTTTATCTATAGATAAGGCTATAGAGTTCTATTTTCTACTAGACCAAGAATTAAATATAATCTTATAAATTGGTAAGTTCCATATGTGCTTTTTTGATATACTCTACACCCAACAAAATTTGAATCTAAATATCATATCACCAAAGGTTTGATCTACACTAGTTAGTTCCATCATTTAAATGAATGCAGTATGGCTAACCTCATTCCTAAGACCTTGCCCAGTTCTATAGATGGATCTCCTAATATGAGCTCTATGGAGTAACTAAAAGAGTAATAAAATTTTTCCAGGCAAAGGATCATGATGTTATTATTTATTCTCAAGATCAATATTCTCTATTCTATAGGCTATTTCAACCTCATCCTCATCATCTATCTAGGTCTCTATAAATCTATCTGATTCATCAAAGGCCACATAGGTGGATTTCTCTACAACTAAGGATCTTTTATTAAAAACCCTATATGCTTTACCTACTTAGGAAAAACCTAAGAAAATAGCTTCATCTACCTTAGAATTAAACTTTTTAAATGAGATTTTCATTAATAATCACAAAACATTTTCAACCAAAAAATATGCACATGTGATAAGTTTGGTGTCCTACCCTTTAATAGTTCATAAGATGACTTATTTAGCTTAGACCTAATATTTACTCGATTAAGCACATATTAGCAATATTCACTTCCTCTGCCTAAAAATGCGTAGTTAAATCATATTCTCCCAACATTGCCCTAGTTATCTTTGCCAAAGTTTTATTTTTTTTCTTTCAGTAATTCAATTTGTTTGTAAGGTCCTAGGGGAAGAAAAATTATGACTTATAATATATTGATTAAAAACAACTAAAAATTCTCATTTTCAAATTCTCCATCATGATTACTATGAATTGTTGAGATTACATAACCCATTTTCCTCTAAATCTAAGTAGAAAAGGTTCTAAATTCATAAAAATTTCACTTTTATTTGCTAAGAGTTTTACCAATCTAAATCTTGAAAAATCATCTACAATTACAAAACCTAAAGTCCTACCACCTAAACTAGCTATACTAATAGGTCCAAATATATCCATATAAAGGTTTTCTGGTGGTCTATTGGTTATTATATCCGTGATTGAGTGAAAAGATGATCCATTCTACTTTCTTAGTTTACAAGTATCACATAAATGATCTTGAGTGAATTCTAATTTTGGGATGCCACTAACTAAATCCATTTGAGTTATTTTCCTAAATATTTTCATGCTAGCATGACATAGTCACCTATTTCATCGCCGAGACTCATCTATAATATTTTTCAAACAAGCATGACATAGTCGCCTACCACCTTCCAGGTAGTATTATCTTCTAGGGTATCTTTAAATCCACTTCTAGCCTCTAACATAATGAGTTGCTTTAGATCTCCCATCATAAGCCTTAAGCTACCATTGTCTAGGTGCCACATTCTCTCACTATACCTCTTGTGAGGGCATTCTAGTAAAACAATCACAGTCTAGGTTTAGGAACCAAGTGGAATTGGGTCCTGTATATTCTTTAATGTATGAATGCAATATTGTGATGGTAATGCTTTGGGCTGCTAAATTAAATGTGTTATATACTGTAGTGTGCAAGTTCATGCAACTTGTCCTAGTATGCCACACAAATAGTACCTAGTTCCAAAAAATGGGTTTATTACTCTAGATGAGGGATAGTGTCTCTTCCTATGAATATAAGATGCATGATGTGTCCAAGGTTGTGGCTTTAATCTATGCATCCTAAGTTTATTATCTTGCAGGGCACTTATTTTAGTTTTTAAAAATTAGTTTACACTTTATACAAATTAATGTTTACTTTTAATGCATATCCATTACTATCTAATTCTAATGCAAGTTCTTATAACTCCTTGAATCCTTCTTTTAACACAATATATTCATTTTTTATGATTCATCTCTTTAGTAACTCAACATGCTATTTATTTAATGAGTCAAAATCTTGCATTAATGATTAATGATCCTTAAATAATGCATGGTGCTCAAATTTTAAACTTAAATGATCAGTGGTTAAATTTTCATGTTATTACTTTAAATTTAAAAATACTCACTTCAAGAGTGAGAACTGTTTTGTCACTTTTTATCTGAGTCATGCATTATTTAGATATAAAAAATAAATAATCATATGAAAGATTGAATATCTCATCCTTGCAAAATCTCTCAATAACTTCTTTTGTCATTAAACAAAGGTTGGTTACCTCCTCTTTTTGTTTCTTTCCTAAGGATTGTGACTCCGAGTTCACCAAAAAATGTATTTTATAGCTTATGTTTTCCTTTCTTTGAGTTAGACTTATCCTCACCCTTTTCCCTAGTAGGATAGCTTTTGATGTTTGGGAAATTTTATATCAGGTGTGTAGGTTTCATATACTCAAAACAAACCATGTCAGAAGAAACTTATTTTAACTTACCAGTTTTACCTTTGCTCTTATTGAAGTGGCAATTATGTTTGTATTTCGGCAAGCTCTTAAATTTGCATGTCATTAATGCAACATCCTTGCTCCCCTCACTTTTGAAATGCTACAATCAGTATTATTAGCCTTCAATGCCACTGCCCTTTCTTTCTTTCAATCATTTGCATCAGAAAGCCTTTTGCTCACATTTTGTTCATAAGCAATAAGAGAGCCCAAAATATTAATAATAGAATGCACATTAAAATCTTTTGATTCAGATATAATAGTGACTTTATCATCATAAGAATTAGGCAAATAACATAATATTTTGTAAACTTTTTATAATTAGATATCTCTATACCCAAGGCATGCAAGGAAGTGAATATCTTAGTGAACCTAGTATAAATATCAAATATTAACTCACTAGGTTTCATGCAAAAGAATTCATACTCATTTAATAAAAAACTTAATCATAACTCTTTAACCTCACTACTTCCTTCATAGGTGATAGATAATCTAGCACATATCTCTTTTCCACTAATACAAGTAGAAACATGTATATAGTGTTCTAATTTCAATGCATAAAAAAATAGTTTAAATGCTTTCTATTCAATCATGCTAAATCCTTATCTTCTAAAAACCATTCAATAAAGGAAATTTCAATTTTCACACCAATAACAATATGAGAAGGTAATATATATGCAACTTGAATCATGTGCCACATGTAGATGACAATAGATTGCAAAAAATATAAATATACATATTTCCTAGAAATTAAATGATATATTGTAAAACAAAGGAGGATAAGTAATAAAATAAATGAAATAGATCAACCAAATTCAGATTTCATGCATAAGTTTTTGCATAAATGAAATAATCAACTTACCAAACAACTCAAAACAAGTACAACTTCTTATTTTTGAATTTTATAGAAAATAAATAATTTTTAACTTTTCTTTTTTCTATTTTTTTTTCTTTTTTAACATAAATATGAATCATTATCAATAGCAATAAACTTCTTTAATAGATGTAACAACAATCAATCGAGACAGTCAAAAATAAAATTGTAAAGAAATAAAATTTAGAAAATAAATGCAAAAAAGTGAAGAGACGCAAACCAATTTTTATAGTGGTTTGATCAACTTGATCTACGTACACTATGTGAAGGTCCTCTCTTCAAGTATTCCACTAATATAATGACTCTCCAGCCCAAAACTAGGCAAAGAAGCCCTTCTCCCTTTTCCAATGCAAAGAATACACCTTAATAGACTGTTCACACCCAAAGAATCCCTCCTTTCACCTCCTCAATCCGGTGGAGCCATCATGTCCTCCTTTCACCTCCTTAATCTGGAGGAGTCTCCATGACCTCCTTTCACATCCTTGCTCTGGTAGAGGCATCGTGCCATCCTTTCACCTCATCAATCAAGTAGAGTCACTGAGTCCTCCATTTACCTCCTTAATTTGGCAGAGTCGCTAAGTACTCCTTTCACCTCCTTGATTTAGTCTAGTTATCAAGTCTTCCTTTCACCCTCTTGATTCAGTGGAGTCATCGATAATCATTAGCTCTAAAGAATTCCCTTTATAGAACTTCTCGCAAGAAACACACCAACATAACCAGAGGACCTCATATGCAGGTTAGCTAGAGCAACCATATGAAAACGCCTCCCTTGACTCCATCAAGGATCATCTCCCTATCATACAAACTCACTCTCTCTCTCTCTCTCCCTTACTCAATGCTCTCTCTTCAAGCTCTCTCATAGAAGAAGCAGAAACCCTTGACTATCAAAAGACTCTTCTATAGTCATAACAAGAGTTTATATAACAGGGATAAAAAACCCCTAAATTTTTAATTATGCTTCTTATGTTCATATATTATGATTTTTATATTATATAGTACAATTAGTTTATCCTATAATGTATGATCCAAGATCGTCCAGTATGATTAGTTCAATTGATTGGTAGTTTGTATATGACAAACCATAAGATGATTAGTTTTCATCTCAAGGGTCACTCTATTGATCATCTAGTATGATCAAGATCATATCATCATTATTAATTAATCCAAATTTGATTGTTTAAATCTAGGAATTAAATTAGGCAATATTTTTAAACATCATATAGGATAAACTAGATCATGTTGTATTATTAGAATTAATTTAAAATTTAAAATAATTGCCTAACTTTTAAAGCAAATGGGCACAGGGGACGCGTGGATCTGGAGCCGGCTGGTGTCCGGACGGCCTGTGGGGGGTCGCCCAGGGGGGGGGGAGAGGTGATCGCGGGAGGATAAGGGCCTAGGGCGCGGGGGGACCGGGAACCCCCCCCCCCGGGCGGAGCGGGGGTCGGGTGAGGAGGGAGAAGGAGGTGGGGGGAGGAGGGTGGTGGGGCGGGGAACGGCGGCGGACGGTGTACTTTGTGTGTGGTGCGGCTGGGTATAGGGGGTGGTGGGGTATGTGGTGGTGATGTGTACGCATCGTACATTTGGGGGCGAATTGTAGGTCAGTGGGGTTGCGGACGGGGGGGGGTTGAGAGGGGAGGGGGGTGGGGGGGAGGAGGGGGGGGGGGGGTGGGGGGTGAGGGGGGGGCAGGGGGGGGGGGCGGGGCGGGGTGGGGGTCGGGGGGGGGGGAGGGGAGGGGGGGGGATGTGCGGGGGAGGGGGGGCGGGAGGGGGGGGGGGGGGGGTGGTGGGGAGGGGGGGCGGCGGGGGGTGGATGGGGGGGGGGGGGGGGGGGGACGAGGCGGGGGGGCGGGGGGGAGGAGGGTGGGGGCGGACGGGGGGCGGGGAGGGAGGGGGGGCGGGGGAGAGGAGGGGGTGGGGGGGGGGGGGGGGGAGGAGTGGGGAGCGGGGCGGGCGGGGGGGGGGGGGGGGGGGGGGGGGCGGACTGGCGGGAGGGAGGTCTAGTGGGGGGTGGTGGGGGGGAGTGGGGGGGCTAGATTGGGGGGGCGGGAGGGGGGGGGGGCGGGGGGTCGGGGCGGTCGGGGGGGCGGGTCGGGCGGGGGGGTGCACGGAGGGGCGGGGCGGGGGGGGGGGGGGGGGGGGGCGGGGTATCGGGGAGAAGGGGGGAGGGCGGACAGGTGGGCGTGGGGGGGGGGGGAGGGGGGGGGGGGCCGGGGAGGGGCGCGGGGGGGAGGGCGCAGGGGGCGCGGGGGACGAGGGGTGGCGGGGGGAGTGGGAGGGGGTCCCACGGGGGGCGGCGAGGGGGGGGTGGGCGGGGGGGGTGGGGGGGGGAGGGGGGGGCGTTGGGGCCGGGGCGGGGCGGGGAGTGGGGGGGTGGGTGAGGTGGGGGCGTGCGGTGGGGGCGGAGGGGGGGGGGGAGGGGGAGGAGGAGGGAGGGTGGGGGGAGCGGTCGGGTAGGGGATCCGGGCGGCAGGGGGAGCGAGGGGGGTCCGCGGGGGGTGGGGGTGGGGTCCGGGGAGGGGGGGGGGGGCGGGGAGGGGGGGCGGGGCGGGGAGCTGGGCGGGAGGAGCGTGGCGGCGGGGCGGCGGTGGGCCAGGAGCGGGGTGGGGGGGAGCGAGGGGGGGAGGGGGTGGCGGGGGGGAATGAGGGGGAGGGGGCGGGCGGGGGCGGGGGCAACGCGGGGGGGGTAGGGGGCGGATGTGGGGGTTGGGGGGGGGGGAGGGGCGGTTTGGGGGAAGGGTGGAGCGCGGGGGGGCGGGCGGGCGGGCGCGGCGGGGGAGGGGGCCGGGGGGTGGGGCGAGGAGGGGGGTGGCGGGGGGGGGTTGGGACGTGGGGGTGGGGGGGGGGGGGGGTGGGGAGGCGGGAGGGGCGGAGGGGCGGGGGGTTGCCGAGAAGGGCCGTGGGGGGGGGCGGGGTGGGGGAGGGCGGGCCGGGGGGAGGGGGGGGCGAGGCGGTCGGCGCGGGGGGTAGGGTTGGGGGGGGGAGCGCGGCGGGATCGGGAGGCAGGAGGGGGGGTGGGGGGGGGGTGGGGATAGCGGGGGGGGGGGGGAGCGGGGTGGGGGCGGCGGTGGGCGTGGGGGGGGGGGGGGCGGCCGAGGGGCAGGGGGGCGTGGGGGGGGGGGTGAGTGATGGGCGGGAGGGCGGGGGGCGCGGGGGGAGCGGGGGGGGGGGGGGGGGGGCGGCGTTGTGGGGGGGGCGCGGGGGGAGGGGGGGGGGGGGGGGGGTGAGGGGGGGGGGGAGGAGCGGGGGGCCGAGGACGAGTGCAAACGGAGGGGGGGGGGGGGGGCCGGTGGGATGGGGGGGTGACCGGCCGCGTGGGGGGGGGGATGGGGGCACGAGCAGGGGGGGGGGGGGTGGAGCGGGTTGGGGGCGGGAGGGAGGAGCGACAGGGGGGGCGGCGGGGGGGAGGTCGGGGGGTGGGGGGGGAGGGGGTGGGGGCGGGGGGGGGGGTGGGAGGGCGGGGTAGGGTGAGGCAGTGGGCCCGTGGGGTGGGTTGGGGGGGGGGGTGGGTAGGCGGGTGCAGGGCGGCACATGGGCGGGGGGGAGGGGGGGGGGGCGGTCGGTGGTGTTGAGGGGAGAGGGGGGGGGAGGGAAGGGGGGGGGGGGGGGGTTGGGGGGAGGGGGGTGGGTGGGGGGGGTGGCCAGGGGGGGGGGGTCGGGAGGGGGGGGGCGCGGTGGGGGGCGGGGGGGGGTGGGGGGGGGGGGGGGGAGTGGGGGGGGCGGGGGGGGGGGGCGGGGGGGTGGGGGGACGGGGGGGCGGTGATGGAGGGGGGGGGGGGGGGGCGGGGGGGGGGGGGGGTTGGGGGGGGGGGGGGGGTGGGGGGGGGGGGGGGGGAGGGGAGGGGGGGGGATGGGGGGGGGGGGGGTGTGTGGGTTGGCGGGAGGGGGGGGGGGCGGGGGGGGGGGGCGGGGGAGGTTGGGGACTGGGGGGTAGGGGGGGGGGGGGGGGGGAGGTGGTAGGTGGGGGGGAGGGCCGCCCCCCTGAGGTGGCGGGGGGGGGATCGGGGGCGGGTGAGGGAGG
>CM039723.1:35522071-35549571 GCA_022539455.1 Dendrobium nobile | reverse complement strand
AAAGACCCTACCTCATCAGATTTGTCATCCTAATATTCAATTTAAATGAATTATTTCATGTATATTGATCACAAAATTTCTATAATTTCCAATAAATCATAAATTTAACTAAATCTTACATATAAGGGCTCTATGGAATTAGAGAGAAAATCTCTTTAATTAAAAAATAAAACCATTCCATTGAGTGTATAAAGAGTAATTACACTTTGAATGTTAACTATTTTTATCTAACTACTCCCTATACTCATTTATTTAGGTTCAAATTTTGATGATCAACTTTAGGGTATGTTCCCTATATACCCTAATTTTCTTATCCATATTTGAAGTTCCTACTTCTCTAACTTGAATTTTCGAATGCATGGGTCATATTTTCACCTAAATATTTGGAGATTTGTGGTGGTCAATCAATATAAAAATATGATTTGACTCTTGTTTGGATTGTTTACTCTTATGTAAAGGTTAGATGACACATGAATGCAAATGTAAATCAATAGTAGGGACATCAAAGTAAATCAACATAGTGTTGTGTCTAGCAAACTTAGAAAAACTCTAGGGAATTCATTTCAGCTCTAATAGGGATGAAACTCAAACCTAACACACTTAGTGACATCATAAACCCTAGGAATTAATTTGATATTAATTAGGATTCATTAAGTTTCTTAAATAACAAACCCTAATTTCAACCTCTATTTTCAGGGTCAAATTTCAAAAATTCTCAGTAAATTAAAGAAAAATCCAAAAAATATAAATTGAATTGCAATACAACCTAATTCAAACCTACAACAACGAAAAAAAAAATCCCATCCAATTTAAAGTAAAATAATATTAATTAGAGATTAATCGTTAATTTAACTTTAATTAAATAAAATCATATAAAATTAATCTATGGTCCAATTGGCTACAAATTTTTCATGATGGTTCTTTAGGTTATCCCTAAACTTTGGTATAAATCACTTGAACATTTGAAACCAATTGATTAATCAATTACACATGTTGATTTCCTTCTATAAGAAAGGAATTTTATTAAATAATAAAAATTCAATAAAATCTAAATACATAAAATTAAAATAAGATATATAATATATATATATATATAATATATATATATATATATATAATATATATATATATATAATATATATATATATATATATATATATATATATTATATATATATATTATGACATTGACATTAACCCCCTCAATCACAATACCATGTTTTTTCAAGCATCAACTCTTCAATAACATCTTGGAGGGTAAGAACAATAAGAAGTTCCAATTGAACTACATCCCAGTGCATAGTTTACTTACCAAAAGCCAACAAAAGTTTACCCTTGTGGTCTTGCATGGTTGGAAAGGACAAGAGAAACATCTACAATTGACTTCAATCCAATTAGGAGGTGGGGGACACCAAAGCTTGCAAGGCAACTCATTAAAAAGGTTAGTATCCCAGTGCTCCATAAAAGAATTCTAATTTGGATGAATAAATGAAGATAGAATTCAAGTAGCTATAAAAGCAGGAATTTTATAAGGTCTGCTATGTTTGAAAGTAATCCTTACTTTATTAAAAGCATATTCTTGATTCCTAATAGAGAGCATAAATGTATTAAATAGATAGGCCTAGGATGTGTTGGTTTAATACTTTAAAGTAATTTGGAATCTGTTGTAATCTGGGATCTCAAGCTTGTGATTTTTTTGATAATAACAAATATTATTGTTTTTTTAAGAGCAATAAAAATATTTTATTGCAATAACTAAGAAAGGAAACACAAAAGCAACCTAGGTAATACACCCACTTAGTTGCTCCTTTAACAAATTAAAAAAAGGAGGAACCTTATTAGAACTAATATCATCCCAAATGAAATCACTAACGATAGCATAGTTAGCATAAAGATCCGCTAACTTATTTCTATTTCTATCTACACAATTGAAAATAACATTATCAAACTCTTTTAGAAAATCAAATTTTTCCTTCACTTTACCTCTTGATCTGATGCTTTGTAGAATATACTGGATAACATTAGAATTATCACCTTCTATGATAATTCCCTTGTATTCAAACATCCAAACTTTGAGAACTTCTTTTATTAGATGAATTGAAGATAGTTCTAGCTGTGAGATATCCCAATGTATACACTTTTTTCCAAAAGCCATCAAGAATTTACCTTTACAATCTCAAAATATACATCCAATTCCCGCCTTATAAGAAGGAAATAAAGAAGCGTCTACATTCACTTTGATCCAATCGGGTGGAGGAGGGTGCCAACGATTAAATAGTCACATAGACTGATTAACACCCTAGTGGCCCGAGCTTATGTTGCCATAAGAATTAGAGAATGAAGACCACGAAACATCCTGCACAGCAATGAACTTGGAGTTTTCAGCCTGACCTTCATGTATAAATATATTTCTTGCCTTCCACGTTAAATAAACTGTAGTGCAATACAGTTTAGTTAAGAAGCTGTTCTCCTTAGCTGATATTTCTAGCCAATTTCAGCAGACTTCGAAGTTAATGAAATTTGGAATTTGAAATCCCCATCTATTAAACATACCAATGATAATCAGCAGTTTCTCACATCTAGTAATAACATGATCTATGTCCTCCACCATATTACAACCTCTAGGACATTCAAAATTCTGTTGAATTTTCCTGAAATATAAAAACTGATATGTTGGGATTGCTTTGTTGAATACACGCCACCAAAAAACTTCAACTTTCAACATCAATTTAAGCTTCTTAATTTACCTCCTATAAATAATGCTAAAATTGTTATTTAAAGAAACCTCTGTAACTAAATATGATAATGATTACCTCGAATGCATATGGATCAATTCCATCTTGTCTTGCTCCAGATTTTTGAAAATTCGAATTTGTACAATCACTTCCACCAGTTCATTGCCAAATAAACTATTAAGAAAATCTATGTTCCAATCACCGTCCAGCATAAGTTTATCCACTATCAACTCTTCATCTTCTAAAACAACCACAAAAGTAGGCCATCTATTAATGCATTTATCCCAAATCCAAATATCATTGAAGACATTAATGGATTTTCCATCAGCAATATTCCATCTTACAATATTTTTAAGGCATTTTGAACCTTCCATGATGATCTTCCATGCTGCAGAATTTCCCTTTCTTAATCTAGTATCCACAATCCGATTACCATATTTCAGTTCAAGAACTCTATAAAGCAACGAGTTCTTATTTTGGAGAAATATCCATTCCCTCTTGGTCCTTAAAGGACCCAATTTGTTGACACATGAGTGTAATCCACATCCTCCCCATTCTATTGGTTTACACAACACATCCCAACTAACATAATGCATGCCCAATCCTCCATCCTTTTTATTCCAACTGAAATTTATACACAACTTATCCATCAACTTTAAAACACTTTTAGGAATAAGAGAATGTGTAGAGTGAAAATTTGGGTAAGATAATAGAACTGATCTTACGAAAGTTAGCTTTCCAGCTAAAAATAAGAATTTGGTACCCCAAGTATTCAGCATCTTCAAAGCTGTATGCATCATGCGTTAGTAATCTGAAGCCAGCAATCTTCTCAACAATACTTTCACTCCAAGATACAGAAATTCTTTTACTTCTTTGAACCCCATAATCCAATTTATAGCCCTCTTTCTTCTAGTTTTTATAAATTTACCAAAAATGCTTACATATTTCTATGCATTTATTGTTTGTCCAGTCCACTCACAAAAATCTGATAGAATACATTTGATCTCCTTCACCATTTTTACATTAGCTTCAGAAAAGATGATCATATCATTTGCATATAGTAAATGAGAGATTCGTGGACCATTAGTACAATTACAAATACCAATTGTATTGCTTCTTTGATGAAAAAAATTTGAAAGAAGTTGAGAGCACAAAATGAAAAGATAAGGTGATAAGGGACAACCTTGTCGGAATCCACTTTTTCCATTGATCCATGTAGAAGAATTACCATTGATAAGTAAGGAGAACATTGGATCTTCAACACATTCTATAAAAAGATTTGAAAATCTCCAAGGAAATTCAGTCCTCTAGAACTTTTCTCAAAGTAGCCCAACACATAGAATCATAAGCTTATTCCATATCAATTTTGAAAGAAACTAACCCTTTTGAAGATTTAGAAAATCTAAATTTATGGAATATTTCTTGGGCAATCAACACATGTTCTGATATCAATATTCCTTTCAGAAAAGCCGCTTCTTTATCTGAGATTAGTTTAGGCAAAATATTTAACAATCTATTCAAAATTATCTTGGCCACCACCTTATACACCGTCTTGCATAAACTAATAGGCCTATAACTTGTTGGATTAATTGGATTGAGAACTTTTGTTATAAGCACAATTTGAGTCTCCTTCCATTCCTTATTCATCTTCCCTGATTCAAAACATTGAAAAATTGCATTCAACAAGTCACCCTTTACAATTTCCTAATAAGGTTTGAAAAAGTAATATGTAACTCCATCTATATCCGGTGCAACATTTCCAGCAAAATGGAAGATGACATCCTCCACTTCATCCTAAGAGACTTCTCTGTTCATCCATAATATGTTAGAATCGTCAAGTGAAACAAAAGGATCTGGCGAGCCACCCATAACACACTTTCTCTCCTTCCATTTCCCATAAAAAAATTGCATAAAAATGTCATTAATCAGATTTTAGTCTTCTACCATAGAGCCATCTTCATCCTGTACCTGGATTATCCATTTGGAGTTATTTATAGCACTTGCAAAGGAATGAAAGAACTTATAATTAGAGTCTCCATCCATCATCCATTTGACCTTAGCACGTTGTCTCCACCAAGTGTTTAATCTAGCTAAGGTAGCATTTAGTTTCGAAACCTTAACTTTGAGCTGCCAACTCTCTTCCTCCGAAAGGTATCCAACCTTGATTCCCTTTATTTTAGATCTATAATTTCTTTTAAAAGGCAATATTTTAATAGAGAAAAATTTTTCAACTTAGCTTTGCTCCAAAATAAATAGGGATTTTAAAGCTCTTTTGCATTTTATATTCAAAATTTCTGAGCAATTCCCCCTTACATTTTTCCTCCAAACATTATTGATAATTCTAAAATAAGCTGGGAAAGAAGACCAAGCATCTTCAAATTTAATAAATTTTTTATTTACCAGTATTACCTCAAGTAGCTTCAACAACACCGGACATTGATCTGATGCTACCCTCGCTAGATGTCTAACAACAGATTTTTTATAAGCATTTATAGCTGTAGGATTCAACAAACACCTATCTAATCTTTCTAGAATTCGTGCTTCCCCAGACTTGTTGTTACACCAAGTGAATCTAGGTCCACAAAATCCAACTTCATGAAGATCATTATTGACTACAAAGGATTTCATATCCTTTGAACCTTGAGAGAATACAAATCGATTACCACCTCTTTTGTCTTCCTTTGATAACAAACAATTAAAGTCACCCCCAATAGCCATAGGGATTCTTTAGTTGAGAAAGCTTCCAAATCCCTCCAAATCCCTTTCCTCTTGTAGATATCTTTACTTCCATATACAACTAATATCCTCCAAGAATCTCCATTAGCTAATAAGAGATTCCCTGATATCATTTGTTGATATTCATATAAAACTGAGAACGAAACCACTGAAGATTTCCATAGAACCAGTATACCTCCAGAGAAGCCATTAGATGGAACATGATAATAGTTCCAGTCCACACCTATTAATTCATCCACTTCCCTTCTACTAACAAAAGATAATTTTGTTTTTAATAAACCGCAAACAAAACTCCATGCTCCTTAACAACCTCCTTCAGATAAAGAGAAGTTTGCTTCTTCTTAGCTCCTCTATAATTCTAGAATACTATCAAAGCCATTAAATATTGAAAGGGGAAGAAGTCCCCGGCTTGTCTTTCACCTCCCCATCAGGCTTTCTAATTCTATGAGAAGACTTTATCAGCCCCAAGCTTCTAAGTTCCTTTGTAAGTTTCTTCTTAACACAAGAAGAGTTGTCATCCTTCTTATCTGGTTCTATCATCAGACCCTATACACCAGCTGGCGAATCAATAGTTCCTTCTCCTTTATCATCCAAAAGAGAAATATATGTAACAACTTTTTATAAGATCTCCCCCTCTTCTTCCAACTCACTTAATGCATCATACTTGTTCTGGTTAGAAGGAATGGAAATAATTTTTGACACCATACCAGTTTCCATATTCGAAATCTGAGGCTTCTCAAGTCCAATGCTAGAGTTATCAACAACCACTTTTGAAGGAGAAATGATGACGTCCACAGCACCAATAACTACTGTTTGTTCTTCTCCCAAAGTTTGATCATCAAAAAACTTTTAATCCTTCAACTCCACAGCAGTCGATTCTGAGTTCTTTATAACAACAGAATAGTTTGAAGAAACTATTTTCTTCATAACATTTGATTCTCGCACCACTAGTTTCCATTTGAAGTTATTCTTGTATTTCTTTAGTCTTCCATAGTTAACATGGATCCATGGACCATAGTTATCAGTACCATCATAATCGTCCTCATTATCCTAGCAATCAGTGGCTGTTTTAGAATTCACCTTAGGAATATCCTCTGCCACATATTTCACTGGTTTCAAATAGTCACCTTTAACAGCATATCATTTCAGTTCTAGATAATTATTCTTCTCATGACCAACTCTACCGCAGTTATAGCATAAAGAGGTCATTCTTTCATACTCAATTTTTTGAAATAACTTCCCTGCAAGACCTTCTACCCAAACACCAAGAGGTAGCTTGTCTTTAAGTTTAATATGAACACAAATTCAAACAAACTCACGTCTGCTCCACAGGAACATGTTACCATCAATTAAGAATGGAATACCAATTTTCGAAGCAATCCTGCATACATTGATCTCATCCCAACATTGGAGGTGGAGATTTGACATTCTTATCCACACTGGAGTTGATAACCCTTTCAGTGTTGAAGGTGAAAACATCGGTGACCATTTGCCCATACCAATAATATACCCTTTAATAGACCACAGACCGCTATTAAGGACTGAATCCAAAGCTTGTTCTTCTTCAAAAGCACATAATGTTCATCCATTACCGAGCACCGTTAGATGGAATTTGCCATATTGAGCCCACTATCTTCTTAGTTATCCACTGACAGCAAGGATAGGTACATTATCACCAAATACTTTAATGACTAAGGCATTTTTGAGTATCTTAGCATTCTCTTCCTCCTTATGCAGATGACGTCTCACTGTAAAACCATCTTCCGATAAGTAATGCCCATAATCCAAATTGGATACCATGATATTTTCTTTCTTCTTCCAAGCATTATTTCAAGTTAATTCTTTAGTCTTCACAATCAATTCATCATACATTTTGTCTGCATTTTGTTCTCCCGATTCGTAGATCCTAACAGAGCTTAAGTCTTCATATACATTAGTTGTAGAAGCATTCAGGGAAACCTGTTGCATACTCGTACTGGAATCAGTAGTTTTGCCACGATATTTATTTTCAACAGAGTTCTTATATTTGAGTTGCAACTCTCCCTTCATGCAGAGTGATAGAATTATTTACCTCCTTCAAGAAAGCAAATGATCGATCATTAAACTGATTAACATCCACAACTCTAGGAGTAAATTTCTCAAATTTGAAACTGTTATCAATAATTTCTTTTCCCTTTCCGACCTCAGGTAATATCTTCTTAGAAGAAACAAGACCACCTTCATTTATAACCATAGCTTTGTTATTCTTCATCTTTAACCTTGCATCATGAGCTGAAATATTTACGCTGCCAACTACCGCACCATCACCAAATGGTGGTAACGATTGAATTAGAATGGAAGCATTGCCAGCTGATGGTTTTCGAATGTCACCTGGACCGCCAATAGAGGTGGTCCGACGAGCTTCCGCCGCCATCCAGTATCCCGCCAAAAAATTCTCAATAGAGTTTTAAAAAACTTTATTTTTCTCTCTATAGAAAAAACCAAACCTTCTCTCTCTAGAAAAATCCAGTCCTTCTCCAAAATAAAAAATGGTCAAACAAATATTATTGATTGCTACTTTATTTTTCCTAGTACATGTATTACATACTTACTTTTTTGCATACTAATATTTCAGGTACATCATACACCATGTAATGAAGATATGAGGCTCAAGATTTGGTAAAATAGGGTGATGTTTGAAAGAGTATGTTTTTTTTTTAACATATTTCTTGAGTCAAAATCATGTAAGGGTGTATGCTAGCTTAGTGACCATACACACACACAAACACACATAATTTGATCCAATCAAGCATAACCCTTAAGGATACTCTACTAAACACTCACACTTCTTTAGTTTACACCCTTATTGAAGAAGTGTGTATAATTCAACATATCCTTCAAAACACCATCATTCCTAAAGGAGGCGATTGGGTCAACATCACATCCATTCTACCCTCATCACATATTTCTGTATGACAAAAAAATTTCAACGTAGCATACCTGATTATTCACTACATTGAAAACCTGATAAGTACTAGAGATTCCAAGAATAAACATAACCAAAACCTTGCTCTAGGACACCTCATAGCCTTTATTCTAGAATAAAAATATAACATACCCAATCACCTCCCAATCCTCTACTCCAATAGCTCTTTTCACATACTTTATACTGATAGATGACACCATGGCAGTTATGTGGTGAATCCTAATCTAGAGGAGGTAGGAGGAGCATCATCATTGATCCCAACACCATCTCCTAGCCCCCAATCTCAGGACTATGACTCAATTGTGGAGTGGCTTCACCACCTGGAGTGCTAGCTATAACACAATATCAGGAGATGACTCAACATTGGGAGTGGCTCCACCAACATCATGAGATGCTCCAGCAGCAGCATGGTTAGCTTCAATAGATATACGAGCTAATAGGGAGTGGTTTAGTAAGCAGTTTACTGCTCTTCACCAGTACTTCTAGCCACTACCACCACCACTTGATCAGGGGCCTTCTTACTTGAAGATTATGTGTTATGTTGTAGTATTGTTTGTTATCTTTTGTTTGATTTTACCTATTATTTTACTTTTTCTTTTATTTTGGTTATTTCTCCTTTTAAATGATGTAAAAAGGGGGAGTAGGGTGTTAGTTGGGCTTGTTCAATCGATTTACTTAGTTTAATTTTTATTTATCTTATTACTGTGTTTTCTTGTTATTCCTACATATATAATATATATATATATATATATATTCCCTAATTCATTTAGGGAGGGGAGGGGGGGGGGGGGTTAAGAAAAAAATATAACTAACTAGAAAATCTAACCAAACATATTTACCATAAAACAAAATGGAAGATCATTATAATTTAGGATCCCTAGCTTGTGATTTTGATGTAAATAAATATTATTGATTGCTACTTTATTTCTCCTAATACATGCATAAAAGTTTGTGAGGGTTGTTAAACCTTTATGAACTAGCATGAGGTTAGCCAAGAGGGGGTGATTTGGTAAATTAAAAATCTTCTTCAAACACAAAGAAAAAAAATCCCCTTTTTAAAAGCTTTTTAAAATATCTAAAAATATTAATTTTATTCCTTGATGTAGAAGCAAAATAATTAAAAAAAAGAGATTTTCAACCACACATTTAACCCAGAAATAAGTATGGAAAATAAAGTGTGGAAAAATAAAACCAAGAATAAAAACAACATAGATTATACAGCTCTCCTTGGTCTATTGGTTGAGAGCTAAGGCTTTCAACTAAGAGGTCTAGGGTTTGAGTCTATGTGCATGCGTTGTGTGTGTGAGTTTGCCTTAAATAGCCTAAATGTCCAAAAAAAAAAAACCAACATAGATTTATAGTGGTTCGATCAACTTGACCTACGTCCACTCCCCAAAACCTCCATTTCTAGATAATGCTCTAAACCTTTTAGTGACTCTCATTTCGCCCCCACAGCTAGACGGAGAAGCCCTTACAAAATCTTTCTACCAACCCGGTGTGGTAGAGGATCATACTTCTTTCATAGGCGGAGAACATTGACTCATTTTCTCCCTCTTGGTAAGGCAGAGAACCTTGAGTCCTTCTCACCCTCCTAGTGAGGCAGAGAAACTATAATCACTTTCACCTTCCCCGATGCGGCGGAGTAGTAGAGTCTTTTGACACCAAAAAGAACTTCTTCTTCCCAAAACTTCTTTTAAGACAAACATTAAATATGATGATACTAAGGTATAAGCATTTCAGAGCATCCGCGTGAAATCCCCCTCCACACTCACTTAAAACCCACAAGGATCTTCTACATCTCAAACTCCACACTATCCTCTCTCCCTTTCAAGGCTCTCTTCAAGTTTTTTCTAGAAGAACAGAGACTCAATGCATGATAAAGACTCTAACAATGTCTTTAGAGAAAGCTTAATTAGAGGGCTTCAAAAACCCAAAAAATTCAATTTTGTTGTCAAAGATCATCCAGTGTGATCCTACACGATCGTCTTGTACGATTAGTTCAAAATAGCCCTTTTTGATAGTACAAACTACATTGTCCTATACAACTAGTTCAAGAGTTTGTACTAATCATCTAGGATGATTATGCGATCATCAAGGATGATTAGTTGACAAATTTATGATTTTTGTCTTGTATGATTGGGGTCGTCCCATGTATCCTCTCGATTATTCAGTATGATCATCACTGATCATCCAAGATAAACAGATTTAATAAATTAACCTTAATTAGTCCCTTAATCATAGGAACAATTTAAGTACATTTGTCAAAGATTATCCAGTATGATGTATATCATCCTAGACAATTAGAACAAAATTTGAATCTTAAAATCTTGCCTAAATTATGATTAACATCTATTTTTTATGATCATAACCGATCATCTTAGACGATCTAAATTGTCCAGTATGATTAGTTAGATGAGCTGATTGTACAATACGATATAAATTGTAAAATAATATGAGTTTAAAATTTAAACTTCTAGTTTTGACTCAATCTCACTCTTCCTAAGTGTGTGTGCATGGTCACCAAGCTATTATACACCCTTACAAGACTTGACTTAAGAAATAAAAAATACATCAATGAATATTATAAAATTTTTTATATCATAGTCTATTCTACCCAAACTTGAGCCTTAAATCTTTGTTGGATGGTGTATAGTGTTCCTGAAATATTAGTACACACTCAAACAAATATACATTATAAATACAAATAGACATAAGGATGTGAGCCACAATATTTATTATCATAAAAAATATAAACCTGTGAGCTCGAGTTGTAATATTGTATTATATATTTGCTTTTGTGCACACTAAAATATTTGGTACATCATACATCATGCAATAAAGATACATGACTCAAGACTGGGTAGAATAGTTTGTATTTGTAAGAATTTATAATTTTCATTTCTTTATTTTATATGTATATTTTTTTGTCAAAGTCATATAAGGGTGTATACTAGCTTAGTGACCATGTACACACATATGAGATAGTAAACACATGAATTTTAGATTTTTTGAAGTTTGTACTATACGATCAATTTTTTAGAAAATCATTTAAAATGACTAATTTACTAATTAAAACTCTTTGAACTAATTATAATATACGACCCTAATCGTATAGGACGATCAGTTTAAATTAAAATCCAAGCTACCAATTATAAATTAGACAATATTTTAAAATTCAAAAGTATAACAATTCATATTATACTATTATGATAATACTGGATGATGTAGTTTAATTTTTCCTATTTTAATTCTATAATTAAGCAATTTAATCTAAATTAATTGAGATTTCATATCATCCTGTATGATGTCCTAATTCATACAGTATATCCCTATTAGCTCTTAGGATGATATTTAACTGCCAACCACCATATGGGATAAAAATCATATTTAATTAATCACATCATATAGTACAAGCCTCAAAATAATATTGAAAAATATGTTCAAATATTTAAGCTAATATTGTAGACCTTTGATCATCGTATAATACTAATAGGATGTATTGAACTAATCATATTGTATGATCCACGATTGCATTGCACGAATATAGTTGATTAACTTGAATTTTAGGGTTATATTTTGTGCCTTTATTTAAATATTATCCCTAATTTATCTTAGGGAATCTTTTGCCACTTTTTTTGAGGGAGCGCTTATATGAGAAGAGTTTAATGAGGGAGCATTATTTTGGGAGAGAGAGAAGCAAGGTCATGAGGGAGAAAATTCTTGTGGGAATAAGAGAGTGTGTGAGAGGCATTTTTATACATGGTTGCTAAAATATCTTACACCTGCTTACTCAAGGTCACTGTCTTTGCTTCAAAGAAACTCAAGAAAGAGTTTCTCTGTGGGAAGGATCCAGCTTCCCCTTCGCACTGAGGAGGTGAAAGGGATCCTGGTACTCTGCCACATCGAGAAGGAGAAAAGGATTCATTTACTCCGCCACACTAAGGAGGTAAAAGAAATTTGGCTACTTAGCCACATCGAGGAGGTGAAAGAGATTCGGCTTCTCCACCGCATCTAGAAGGTGAAAATTATTTGTAAAGGATTCTCCAACTTGTTGGGGGAGAAAAATGAGAGTTAATAAGTTTTTAATACAATTATAGGAGTGGAGGACTCCTAAGAGTGAACGTAGGTTAAAGTTGATCGAACCAATAAAAATCTTAGGTATGTTCATTCTTTGTTCTTTGCTTTTATTTTTTTGTACTTTATTTATTGCATTTTACTTATTGCTAAATCTATGTTTTGTGAGCTTTATATTGTAATAGAAGTATATCTTGATTTTGCTTCAAAAGAAAACAAAAAAATAATAAAAAATATAAAACAAAAAAATATTTTTGATTGCAAGTTTCTCATATAAAACTAAAAATAAACTTTTTATGAGATCGGTATTGTCATATTATTTTCTCACAAAATCATAATCTTTAAAAAAAATATTTATAAGGGAATATTTAAAACACCAATTCACGCCTCCCCCTCCCCCATATCTTGGTATGCACTTATAGTTCAAGTTAGTCTAACCACTTATATTTGAAATTTCATAATCTTTGGTTAACATATTCTTTAAAATAACGATTAATACATCACGAAATAAAATATTAAATACAATTTAAAGGACTACATGCAATCATTTCATCATATATGGAGCAATTATGAACATTATGATTTGATAATTATAATCAAACACTTCCATTAGGGTTATTAATTATCAAGATTATTTATAACTTAAAATTAAATAATTTTAACGTTCAAAATAAAAAAAACATATTAAAAAATGAATAAAATAATAAATCTTAAATTTAAATTAAAATATCCTTTGGCTTATAATAAACAAATAAACTTAAATCTAAACAACTTAAATATAAAATCTTTTTAGGCATATCAAAGCTGCATAGGGGTACACACACTTTAAATGGTTTGCTAAGACAACCAACTTATGCCTAGGTTAGGCTAGTTATTTGTTATGATTTGTTGTGATTTGAGTACCTTATTTGAAGGGTATTTTTATTTTATTTGTTTACTTTATGTACTTTGGATGTCATATATGATTACTTTTCTTGTTGGTGTGCCATGCTTTTACTAGATTGCATACAATTGCATACACCTGCATTGTACTATAAAGTTGTAGATTCTTATAGTAGAATTTGAGTTGTAAAAATGTAAAGAGCTGTAAAAGATTAAAAATTGTTACTTATATGCACTTGTAGATTATAAAAATAAATAATTATTCTTCCTTTGAAAATCATTCATTTTTTAAAATTCTGTAGAAAATCCTGGAGCGAGAAGAATTGAAGACTAAAGTAAACAATCATATTTATATATTATATGGGAGTAAAAATCCAAGTCTTTTATGATGGAGCATGAACACCTTTTCTTTGACAATAGACTTTAGTTTTCACTTTAGTTTCTATTATAAATAAATGACTAAAACTTTTTATTTATGCATTTCTTTATAAAACATACATCATATATTGTGCTAGTTAGGTGTATTTGCATATTAAAGTGTCCTGATTAAATTATGAACCAAAACTTTGATTCAAATTAAATAAAGAGCTTTCTATCTTGCATTTATAAGACATTGAATTGAGTTTAGGTTGTTAGCTAACGGTTCACTCCAAGCAGACATTAGTTGAATTTATAGAATGGACATTTAGTCATTTCTAAATTAATAGTAAAATATTAGACTATCTTTCGAGATAGTATAATATTAGCTATGAAAATTTAATTTAAAAAATATAAAACAAATCAGTGGCTACAATTTATTATTCTACAAATGCAATTGAAATCAATCATATAAATATTATTAATCTACGATCCTAAAACATAGATTTGTTAGTCAATCATTGGTAAACATTTATCAGAATAGAAGTTAATTTCAAATCCTTTATCACATAGCTAACTGATGCTTATTAAATTGTGCTTAAATACTTCTACTTGCAAATTGCTCCTAATTATGAAACCATTTGCTTTCCTACAGTACTTGTACAGACCACTTTTTTTGTGATGTTGCCTCTAAGTATCACTCTTCTTCTAGTTTTGAACTCCAACATAATGAATTAATTAATGTCTCTATTCATGGTTCTTGATCACCTGCTTCTTGATCACCTGCTATTTAGATACATATGCCTTCATAAACCCTTGTGAAGGCATACCTACAAAATACTCTAAGATGTAAACTTTGGAACCCAAAGAAACTTGGGATCTTGAGTGCAAGGTAATGCAGATATGTTATTCTATACTCATGAGGCCTTAAGTCTCCATATGTATTGAATACTAAGGTGAACTTTATGTGGGCAAACTCATGCTTTGTGTCCTACCATGCAACAAAAAAAAAAAAAAAATAATTCCTAAAAATGAATGAGCCAATCTATGTGATGACAAAATTTTCCTCTTATGAGAGGATGATGTATGCAATGCGCTAATAATTTTTTTATGATTAAGTGTAGACCTAGATGCCATAGATTTGAGTTATGTGATATCTTTTCTTAAATGATCATTGCAATTGTAACTATTCTAAGTTTCACATGCGCTTAATGGACACTATCTTACAGACACACCTTCTTCTTCTTCTAGTATCTTGTATGCAATATCTAATTAAATATGCATGCCTATTTTCTCCTTCAAATAATTTTTTTAGACTCCTTGACTAAACTAAAATACTCATCTAGTAATGCAGTATGTTCACTTTCCAAGATAAAAAAAAAACAAAATCTGAGTACTCCTCTTACAATGCAATGCGCTCCCTTCTAAAATGTGTAAATGTTTCTTTTAATTTAGTATATTTGTCATTAAGAATAGATTGATGATTTCCTCCTCAACTTTAGTTTCAATTGAGTTTGAATCAGAGTTGGCCCAGAATACTTTGTGAGGCCACTTTTTTATTTTCTTTTGTTATTCTCTCTTCTCAACTTTCTCATTAGGTGGTTGGCCTTTATGTTTGGATAGTCTCATTTTATATGTCGAAGTTTCCTGCATTCAAAATATATTATTTCAGTGGAAGCTTTACTTATTTTCTTATTCTTACCACTTCACTTATTACTATAATTCTTATGCTTGCTTCTAAAGAATCGTTTGAACTACCTTGTCATGAAAGCAATATTATTATTTCACCACCTTCTGAGTTATTGCTATCAAAATCATAAGCTTTTAAGGCAATAACTTTTTCCTTCTTATTTTCCTCACTACCTATATTTCTTTAACTAATTTTTTTCTCGTAAGCTATATGTGAGCTAAGCAGGTTATCAATAAAATAAGAATTTAAATTTTTAGGTTAAAAAATTGCTTTCACCTTGGCATTCTAAGATTTAGGTAAACACTTTAGTATTCTATTTAACTTTTTAGCATTTGATATTTCACTACCTAAAGCATGTAATAATGTGATAATTTTTGTAGATCTAGTGTACATATCAAAAATACTCTCATTAGGTTGAATAGGAAATAATCATAGACATGCAACTCATTGTTCATTTGTGATTGTTTAAGTTTAGATATATCTTCATAAGTAATTCACAATTTATCACATATTTATTTAATTATCATACAAGAGGATACATACATGTAGTCTTCTAATTTTAATGCATATAAAAATAGTTTAAGCATTTTGCATTTATTTATGCTAACTCCATATCTTCTACATTCCAATCCATAAAGGGAAGTTCAACTTTCATGCAATTTACTATTTTATGAGGAGATGTATATCCTACTTGAATGAAGTTCCACATTCTATAATAAATAGACTTAATAAAGGTTTCCATACTAATTTTTTAAAAATAAAACGGCATAATATTGAAAAACGGTCGTCATGTTCTGATTCTCAAATTGTGCTATGACAGGATCAACTTATGGTGTTAAGAACAATCGGCTAAGTAACCATTTTAATACCAATTGAAAATAACGAAGGCACACATGAGGAGGCATTTGCATTAGTGCCTTTTAAAACATTAATAATATCATTAGAAGTATTTAGAATTTAAAGAACTAATAAAAAATAATTTTAAATGTTTATTTTCAAAAATAATTTGTCACAATAGAGTATAAGAAAAAAATAATTTTTTCCATTTTATTTTTACAAAAAACAAATTACAATAATTTTCAATATTTATTTTTATTGTAAGATCAACACAAATTCAACCAAAGCTAAGCAAGTAATGAATTGTACCAAGTTAAAATTAAAGAAGCAAAAATAAAAAAAGAAAACACAAATTAGATTTTTATAGTAGTTTTGTTAACTTGACCTATGTCCACTCTATGGGAATTCCACTATCACACTCCTACTCCCAGCAAGATGGAGAAGCCCTTCTCCTTGACAGGATAATAGATAACACATTCTACACGTCTTTATCGAGAAGCATCCCTTAATCTACATCCAACATGATGGAGATACCTAGACTCCTTGGTTAGACTAAGGGTCTCCCATACAAGATTCACCAAAGCTCTTTCTCTAAAGAGCTCTCATAAACAACAATATGAGAAATAAGGAATATATTGGGAAGAACAATATTGTGCACATCTCATACAAAATCTCTTGGGTACCCTTGCAAGAAACACCTCATGTTCTCTCTCTCTCTCTCTCTCTCTCTCTCTCTCTCAAATAATTGCATGAAGCGCTCCCTCTCTCTCCATCTAAAACTTTTTGAAGAATATTTGCTCTCTCTTGATTTCTCAAATAAGTTAAATTTTTATACCATGACTTCAAACGAAACCCTAAAAAACTAGTTATACTATCTTATACTAAAGGATGGTGGTTCTCATGGCTTTGGCAGGATAGTTTTTGCAAGTGGACAATGGTGATTGATTTTTATTTATCTCATTGCTCAAATAATTAGCGCACTTGGTCCCTGCCATTTCTTGAATTCTCATGTAGGATTTTTGTTTGCTGATTAAGGCTTTGTTTGGGACGGCTTTTTTATTGCTTTCTAAAACGGAGTTTTAGTACAAATTTTTTTATTTTTATACTAAAACTCCGTTTTAGAAAGCAATTAAAAAGCCGTCCCAAACGAAGCCTAGGTCCAATTATGTTTACCACAATTTTAAGTTAATGTGATATCATATTTTTTTGAGAGCTCTAGTGTGTTTTTTTCCTTCTATTTTATCAAAATATATCATCTTTTAATTCTTTTGAGCATTCCAATTTTTTGATACCAGCTCTTACTTAGTGTTCACATACTTTGAATTATATCCGGGCTTATAACATTGCAAAATAAATAAATAAATAAATAAAAATCCTTTTGATCCGCTAATAATCCGAACTCTTTAGGCAATTCGTTTCGCCGGGCTAAAAAAAAAAAAATACAGCTCCATCGATGCGGTGTAACTTCTCGCACTAGATGAGCACGAAACTCGTCAGGACTCGAATCTAGATGTGAATTATTGGGTCAGGTGACCGAAGCCATCTCTCCGTTCGGTCGCCAATAAAAATGCGCCATCTGTCAGTCGTTTTTTTAATTTAATATTAACGCTTTATGTCTTGTCAGAGTTAGCGACCCGACCCGATAACGCTATTCATTTGAACTTTTAAGCTTTTGCCGCCCTATTTTTTCATTTTGAGACCCGCGAAAGACGCAAATATGTGCTGCTGTAGAAGAAAAAACGAGCCAGAAAATTGCAGAGAAGAAATGGACTGCTCAGTGAAGAGGGAGGTGGAAGAGGGAGTGCATGAATCGGAAAGGATGCATGAATCGGAAGGGCTGGTGCATGAATCGGAATCGGAACATGTGCATGAATCGGAATCGGAACCTAACTTAGCCGGAAATTCCTCTGGTTTCAACATATCGGTAAGTATCTTGGAAAAACGAGTTAGAAAGTTGTTTGTGAGCAGAATAAATTTCTTAAGCAGAAAGTTGACGTAGGTTTCAGCTCATTATTCTTAAGATTTTTGATTTTGCGATTTTTAAGCAGAATAAATTTCTTTTGTCGAAAAAGTAAAAAATAAAAAAATCTAATGTTGTTGTTGTTGCTTAGCATTCATTATTGATTTCTAGGATGAAGATGATAAATAAAAGAATGCGCTATAGTTGCGCTATAGTTGCGCTATAGTTGCGCTATAGTTGCGCTATAGTTGCGCTATAGTTGCGCTATAGTTGCGCTATAGTTGCGCTATAGTTGCGCTATAGTTGCGCTATAGTTGCGCTATACTTGCGCTATACTTGCCCTTTACTTGCGCTATACTTGCCCTTTCAGGCTGTATACAAAGATGAGACAGAAGCATATGAATGTTTTTGCACTTATGCTCACGATAATGGCTTTAGTGTCCGAAAGGATCATCACAGTTTTTGGCCAAATTCTAGGAAGATAAAATCGAAGGACTTTGTTTGTTCAAAAGCTGGTTTCAAAAAAAGTGATGATCATAATTCAGGGAAGAGGAAGAGATTCATTAGACCAGTTGTCAGAACTGGTTGTCCAGCCATGGTGAGGTTTGTCACTGATGAAGACGGTTACTGGCATGTCAAAAGATTTATTGAATCCCACAACCATGAATTAGCTAGCCCAGCCGACCGACACCTTTTAAGATCATGTAGGAATGTTATTGAGGAAAAAGCTTCCGTCCTAAAATCGATGACAAATGCAGGGATTAGAACCGTTGATGCATATGCCTACCTTGCAGAGGAAGTTGGTGGATGTGAGAATGTCGGATTCTCTAAGAGGGACGCCTACAATTTGATTCAGAAGGAGAAAAGAGCAAGGATTGAAATTGGTGACACTAATTCTTTGATTCAATTATTTAAAGATCGACAAGTTGAGGACCACATGTTTGCATGGGATGTTCAATATGATGATCAGGATAGATTGTTAAATTTTTTCTGGGTTGATGGCAGAAGCAGGATAGATTATGAATGTTTTGGAGATGTGTTAATTTTTGATACTAGTTACAGGCTGAACAAGTATAATTTTGTTTGTGCGCCATTTGTTGGTGTTAACAATCATTGGCAGAATATTTTGTTTGGGGTTGCTTTTTTGTCAGAAGAAACAATTGAAAGTTTTACATGGTTGTTTAAAGTATTTGTACGAATAATGGGTAATAAATATCCAACAACAATATTCACTGATCAGGACCAAGCTATGGCCAGGGCCATAGAAGCTGCATTACCTCACACTCGTCATAGATTATGCCAATGGCACATATTTAAAAAGGTTCCATCAAAAGTTTCCATCTACAATAGCAATAATAAAGTTAGAGGACTCTTCCATAAGTGTATGAGGTGGTGTGATTCTGAGGAAGTGTTTGAGGAAGCGTGGAATGAAATGATCAAGGAAGGGAATCTTCATAATCATGAATGGTTGCAGGATCTTTATAAGATAAGGAGAAAGTGGTCAACTGCTTTCAACAAGGATTCCTTTTGCATGGGCATTTTATCAACGCAGCGTAGTGAGTGTACTAATAATGTGTGTCATGGCATTTCAAAGCCAACAAGTTCATTAACTGATTGCTTTCTTGGGTTGGAAAAGGTACTGATGAATTGGCGGCGAAATGAGCAAGATGAGGATTACAAATGCAGTCAATCTGAAATTGTTCCCGTGATAAAGAACAGCTCAATATTAAAACAAGCTGCTAGATATTACTCAAGAAGAATATATTCAATTTTTGAGGAAGAATTTATAAAGGCTGTGGGAGAAATGAGTATAGATTTTGTCTCGACTGATTCTTCAAAGTATATAGTCAACTACATAGAGAAAAAGAATCAAAACCATCCTTGGGTTGTTCACTTTGATGCAACAGAAGGTAACATTCAATGCAGCTGTAAGAAGTATGAAACCATGGGATTGCTGTGTTCTCATTGTTTGAGGGTTTTTAAACAGTTGGATATGGCTAAATTCCCTGAGAAGTACTTATTACTTCGTTGGTCAGCAAGGGCTCGACAAGTTTTTTATTCAGGTTACTTCCTTAATTCTCAAAGAAGTAATAATTTCCAAAGTGGTAGGGGATTCATATTCAGAAATCAGGTGAGCAGGTTTGCATATCAAATGAGCACGGAAGCTCAAGGGAATGAAGAGGCAGAGGAGTTTATTCTTTCCTCATTGCAAGACATGTATAAAAAATTATACTTAATTCTTGGTGGCAAGAAAAGAAATCAGAAGGATGTTGCTAGTTCCCAAGGTGGAACTGCAGATTTGAAAGATCCTCTAAAGCGTAGACCTAAAGGCATATCAAATGCAAGACTGAAAAGCCATTGGGAGAAGAAGAAACGGCCTAAAAGTAAGTTTTTAATAATTTGTTAATTATTTAATTCATAATCCTAATACTAAAGCTCTAGTTTCTTACAGATAAGAAACCTTTGGTGGGGGATAATCCATTGGAGGAACCTTCTTCAACACAACCTTCTTCAACACAGATGAACTTTTCAAGCATGCCTGAATGTTTCAGTGAGGAATATATAACCGGCATACCATCATGCCAACCTGGAGCTGAATACACCAAGTTGATGATGGATTTTCTTTCTTCGGAGTTGGAATTTAATGAATTTGCAATGTAATAATATTTATTTGGACTTAATGATTTCATTTATTGGTTGTAATAAAAAATTTTTTATAAATCATCTATTTGGACTTATGTAATTTGGTTTTTTTTTATTTTAAACTTTTTTAAGCTAAATAATTACGAAATATATGGTTGCCCTATACTTGCGCTATACTTGCGCTATACTTGCGCTACGGTTGCGCTATGGCTGCGCTATACTTGCCCTAAGGTTGCGCTATACTTGCGCTACGGTTGCGCTATGGTTGCGCTATACTTGCGCTATGGTTGCGCTATACTTGCGCTATGGTTGCGCTATACTTGCGCTATGGTTGCGCTATGGTTGCGCTATATTTGCGCTATGGTTTAGCTATTGTTGCGCTTTACGGAATATAACAGATTTTAGAGAATGCTCATTAATAAACAGAATATAACAGTATGTGCACATTTTATACAACAATCAAAAAGTATATAAAAATATAATAAAATGTACATTTATAAATTATGGACAATATTTACAACAAGTTACAGATTGTTTACTTCTTTGTTTGTAGAAAAAGAAAAAATGCAAACTCTGCCCTAAATTTAGGCATATGCTTTTGCCAATCTTTAAGAGCATTCCAGTCTGGTTTCCTTCTTCGCACGGCCTTTTCCATATATTTACAAACGAAGATTCCGCAATCGTAGTCGTTTGATTGTGTTGGAATTCCACGAACCGCCTGGACATTCCATTTCGTAATATCGCTTGAAAAGCATCCTGTGGTGTCCTCGTGCAAATACTTTATCTGTACGAATAAAACATTATAAAAATTTATATTATGTATATAAACATAGTAATCTGGATATAACTTGAAATATGAATTTGAACTTACAACTGTATGACAAATATTCTTGTGTTCAGGATTTGGTAATGAATCATACATTTTCCAGACCTTCTCCTTCAATTTTCCAACAAGAAGAACCCAATGCTTCTCGTGAATTATGGGAAGTACAATAAGTTTGCTTTCTTGAATTGAAACAGGATTAATGTGATTGATAAAAATTTGATAATCCATACTGTATGACTTGTAAACCTGCAATAACTTAGTTCTATAAGGAAAAACTAAAGTGAAAAAAAGGATTAAAATATTATTTATACTTACCCTGTACAATGGAGAAATGTACAAGTAAGGATGAAATTTCTCCGCCATTAACCTACTCTGCTCAAGTAAAAAGAAAGCAAAAGCATCTACATGGTTATCTGCTAACCAATCATTTGTAAGCAGCATGTCAATATCTGATCTTTTTATTTCGATATTTCCAGATTGAAAAATTACGTGTTCCCTACAAAAACAAAGAAAAATTTAATGTTAACACGCAACCTTTAAAAAACCTTAGCGCAACCTTCAAAAAACCATTTCAAAAAACCATAGCGCAAGTATAGCGCAAGTATAGCGCAACCATAGCGCAAGTATAGCGCAACCATAGCGCAAGTATAGCGCAACCATAGCGCAAGTATAGCGCAAGTATAGCGCAAGTATAGCGCAAGTATAGCGCAAGTATAGCGCAAGCATAGCGCACGTATAGCGCAAGTATAGCGCAAGTATAGGGCAAGTATAGGGCAACCATAGCGCAAGTATAGCGCAAGTATAGCTTACTTTGTATTAAATTTCTTGAAAAATTCATCCATCATTCGTTGGTTTTCCTCAGTCAGAAATTGCTTCCCTGGATAATCCATTTTTTCCAATGCTGGTCTTGTCTGAACTATTATATTTTCTACAGAAATAACCTCTTTATTCTTCTTTACGTATGGTATGACTGGTTTTGATGATCTCTCTTCTTTTTCATCATTTTCTCTTTTTCTCTTTTGAGGTGGAGGTGGAGTTGGAAGTATTGGTTGTTGTGGGGGTATTGGTGATTGTGGAAGAATTTCTTCGGCCAATGGTGGAGGTGGAGGTGGAGGTATTGGTGGTTGTGGAAGAATTTCTTCGGCCAATGGTGGAGGTGGAGGTGGAGGTGGAGGATGATCTTGTATTGGTGCCTGTCCTGAAGGATTTTTGTTGTGGAAGTTCACGGATTGGAAAGTGGAGGCAGATGTAGATACATGCGGCTTATCTGGATTGTGATCACACTGCATTTGAAATTCAATGAATTTGTACTTCAGTGAGTCTTGATCAGCCTGCAGTTTCTCCAAAATATCTTCAACTCTGTCCAATCTTGCTCCCACATTATCTTGAATTTTACTTAACATCTTCTCAAACATTTCAAAACATTTATTCTGAACAGCCTCTAAATCTGCCCTTCTAATGGGTGGCTGTTCAGCAAAAGGTTGACTTGTGGAAATTTTTTCTGTAGGTGGGCGAGTAGAAGGCTGAGTTGGCGGCAGAGACTCAGTTTCTGGTGGTTCATTATGAGGAGAATCAGGGGGAGGGAGAGGAGGAGAGGGAGGTGGGGAGGGAGGTGGGGTGGTGTCAATTTTCTTTTTTGCGGAAGCCTTATTTTTCTGTGGTGAATGCCATTTTTGTGGTTCATGACCTGAACGGGTATCCAAGTTTTGTATGGCAGTAATGTCGGCCCCGTATTTTTCGGCCTCCTCATTGGTAACATTGTCAAGACAAATAAATATCTGCAAAAACCAAAAAAAAATTATTAAAAATCATAGCGCAACCATAGCGCAACCATAGCGCAACCATAGTGCAACCATAGCGCAACCATAGCGCAACCATAGCGCAACCATAGCGCAACCATAGCGCAACCATAGCGCAACCATAGCGCAACCATAGCGCAACCTTAGGGCAACCATAGCGCAACCTTAGGGCAACCATAAAATAATTTGCATCAATAAAATGAAAAAATTACCTCACTTTTCTTTAAAAATTTAAATAATTTGGCTGCATTTTCTTGAGTAAAGTATAATTCTGTATACCCCTGCCATCTAAGAAAACGTGGTCTTATTTCTGAATCGGTTGGTTTATTCAAAGAAAAATGTTCCAAAAACCAAATCTGTATAATGCCAAAAAAAAAAAATTTAATGTTAACATTTAAAAACATTAAACATTTAGAAAAACCAATAGGAGTGGAAACTTACCAGTAGAAGAGGAAAGAAGCCATTGATGTAACCCAATGGTCTTTGTTGTTGAAACTTCTCAAAAATTGTATTGAACTCCCCAACCATGAAGTTCCTTAAGGAAGAAGCCCAATTAATGGAACTAAACTCACTTAAATTATTTGCAACAGTTGTGAGCCTTCTAGGGGTTTTATGACTATTTAGTGGAAAGAAAAGGTTGGATAACAAAAACATAATAAAGGTCTTTATTTTTGTTGCATTATCAGTTAATCTGTCTAATATTGACATTTCATTTTTTATTTCAGTTGACAGAGGTCCATTTAGAGGATCAATCCTCCATTTGATATCAATGCCTCTGTTGGGCAAACCTGTCAGAAAATTTCAGCTGTTAAAAAGTTCAAAAAACATATAGCTATAAAAAATTCCAAATTCAAAATATTACCTGTCAACAAAGAAACCTCGTCAGTAGTGAATTTCAGAACATGTCCAAGGACGATGAAGCCCTCATCAGCAGGACTCCAGAATTTAAGAATCTCAAACAGAAGTGGTATACACTGCTGGAATGCGGGGAACATCAAAAATTGATGAATGTTCAAATTCTTTAATGTTTGTTCCACTTCATCATCTATGATCTCGGCAAAAGCATCACAATGTTTCCGGAAAGCAGTAACATAACATCTAGATGTTACTGGCCTTTGATAGGGAGTCCTCATCTATAACAAAAAGAAAAATCAGAACTATGAAAATAGCGCAACCATAGCGCAACCATAGCGCAACCATAGCGCAACCATAGCGCAACCATAGCGCAACCATAGCGCAACCTTATATTTCGTAATTATTTAGCTTAAAAAAGTTTAAAATAAAAAAAAACCAAAAAATTGAAAACCACATTGAACATATATTCTAGTTTTACAACTATTACTAAACCCTAAAACTTAGAAGATAGCATAAACCTTTCGTATCATTTGCTTCATCCATTTACGAAGAGAAGAAGCGTGAAAAATCAGAAAAAAAATATTTGAAAGGAAACATTGGTAAAATTATAAGTAAACCAAACCCTAAAATTTAACGGTAACTTTAACGCAACGAAAGCGCAAGTAAAGCGCAAGCTAGGCGCAACCATACCTCTTCCTGATTGCTGGTCTTCTACAGTATCGTCGTCTACCTCCGGCAGGAATAAGCAAATGCAGAACCGAAGGTAATGGAGGAATCCGAGAGCTCGAGTAACAGTGAAAATGTCGCTCGAAAATAAAATGCGCGGCGTTTCCATTCTTTCTTCGCCAATAGAATAGCGTTATCGGGTCGGGTCGCTAACTCTGACAAGACATAAAGCGTTAATATTAAATTAAAAAAACGACTGACAGATGGCGCATTTTTATTGGCGACCGAACGGAGAGATGGCTTCGGTCACCTGACCCAATAATTTTCCGTGCTGCCCAGGGTTGGCAGGTCGATGGATGCCCCTTTGTTCGCCGACGAATCATCACCGCCTGACGATGCCGCCGCCGCCGCCGCCGCCCGTTACGCCGACAACATGAAGGGCCTGCTACTCGCCGTTCTCTCCAGCGCTTTCATTGGAGCTAGCTTCATCGTCAAGAAAAAGGGTCTCAGGCGCGCTGGCAGCTCTGGTTACAGCGCAGGTGAGTGTTTTGCCGCAAAGCCTAACCCTAAACATGCATTACTAGGCCTAGGGAAAGTTGGATCCTTTCTCTTTGATCTCTTATAGGGTCCGGTGGGTACCGGTATCTTCTGGAGCCACTTTGGTGGGTTGGGATGGTGACGAGTAAGTATTCCCTTATAAAAATGATCCATGATTTTGATCTATTTTGCAAAGGAAAGCTTAGTGGTCTTTAAGTCTTGCAGTGCTTGTTGGTGAAATTGCGAACTTTGTCGCTTATATATTCGCCCCTGCGGTTCTTGTGACCCCCCTTGGAGCTTTGAGCATTATCGTGAGGTATGAAGCAAGGGTAGCTAAAAATTGCCATAACAACTGGGGGAATATTTTCTTTTTCTCGTTTTCTTATTCTATTTTGTATTATTCTTGGTTTCATGGTGGAGTAGTGCTGTCCTTGCGCACTTCATCCTGAAGGAGAGGCTGCAGAGGATGGGGGTTTTGGGCTGTGTGCTATGCATCGTTGGTTCTACAGTTATTGTACTTCATGCACCAGAAGAGAGGAATCCAAGCTCGGTGGAGCAGATATGGTATTTGGCGACCCAACCAGGTTTCTTTCTATTGGTGAATTTTTATGAGTTTTCTATGCCGTCTGGTTTCTTATTTGAGATGCCATATAGACTCATAGACATATGCTTTTCAGCTTTTCTTTTGTATGCGGCGTCAGCGGTTGCCGTCTCACTTGTATTGATGTTGCATTGTTCACCGCGGTACGGGCAAACAAACATAATGGTCTATTTGGGTATATGCTCAGCTATTGGATCTTTGACGGTAATACTTTATATCTTTCCGATGAATAAATACTCTTAGCAAAGGGAAGTTTCTTTAACTACTGAATGTTTTTTAACTTTCTCCCGTTAATTTTACCAGGTTATGAGTATTAAGGCTGTTGGTATTGCAATTACGCTTACTTTTGAGGGAATCAATCAGGCAATCTACTTTCAGACTTGGGTATTTGCTATGATTGCCATTACATGCATCATAATTCAGTTGAACTATTTAAATAAGGTAAATGTTCTAGAGGCTATTTATGTGTTAATTCCTTGTTTCTAAACGATCGGTTGCTTTTACACTCATTCAAATAACTCCTAAACATTTCAAATATATTGCATTCCTTTTGCACTGCATTCTTTTTACTATACATTCTTTTTTTAATAAACCAAACATCCCCGAGGTTATTTTGCAGAAGTGAAATGTTTTCATTTATGCAAAATGGTACCTGATTTTTTTATATGTTAGTTTTCCTTCTTCGTAAATCATGGTATTTTGAGAGTATCATTATTACCGAGAGATTGTCCTTACATACTTTTTTTCCCACTATTGTAAGTCTGGCTTTAGGCTTTTTACATGGCACTCCATATGAGTACCTTATAAAGAGAATCACTGCTTCCTAATCATATGAAAGCTGAAAACCAAGATGCTTATATGCTGTACTTATGAAGGCATAGATTCCTTGAAATTCTGTTTGGCTTTTTAATGATTATGAAGCTACATGCAGTGTCTAAACGTTGATTGTCTATAAGATATCTAAGCCACATAACTAATTATTGCGGGTGAAGGATGGCTTAGAGCAATGACATTCTTTTCTTGGTTTCTATTTGTTAGATAGTAGGCGCGGCAGGGTGAACCTAATGGTTCAGCTATGAGAGGACTTTTTTGCATTTTCTTTTATTTATGTTGCTTTTTCGTTAAATTTTCACATTTATGGATGGTAACACAACATGCTGGACCAACTACTCGAGAATGCTGATGAGTAATATTCATTTTCTTTATATTAGCATCAGTGAATTTTAAGTCCTCATGTTGCGAACTTGATTATTTTCTCACTAGTCAAGTGGTTGATGAAGAGACTAGTACTTTTTACTCTACTTTAAGTGCGCATTACTTAAGGATTGATAAGCAAAT
>CM039723.1:35290823-35521971 GCA_022539455.1 Dendrobium nobile | reverse complement strand
TGGAATAAAATTTCTTTGTTAATTCTATTCCAAGTATAAAACAGATTTTTTTAATAATTTTATATATTAAAATATATTTAACCTCCTTTAAATAAGTTACGTCACCTTCTTAATCTAGGAACAATTAAGTACATTTGTCAAAGATTTCCAGTATGATGTATCATCTAGACAATAGCCAAATTCAAAATTTGAATCTTAAAATCTTTGCCTTAATTATGATAACATCTATTTTTTATGATCATAACCGATCATCTTAGACGATCTAAATTGTCCAGTATGATTAGTTTGATGAGCTGATTGTACAATACGATATAAATTGTAAAATAATATGAGTTTAAAATTTAAACTTCTAGTTTTGACTCAATCTCACTCTTCCTAAGTGTGTGTGATGGTCACCAAGCTTTTATACACCCTTACAAGACTTGACTTAAGAAAATAAAAATACATCAATGAATATTATATAATTTTTTATATCATAGTCTTTCTACCAACTTGAGCCTTAAATCTTTGTTGGATGGTGTAGTGTTCCTGAAATATTAGTACCACTCAAACAATATATACATTATAATACAAATAGACATAAGGTGTGAGCCACAATATTTATATTATAAAAAATATAAACCTGTGAGCTCGAGTTGTAATATTGTATTTTATATTTGCTTTTGTGCACACTAAAATATTTGGTACATCATACATCATGCAATAAAGATACATGACTCAAGACTGGGTAGAATAGTTGTATTTGTAGAATTTATAATTTTCATTTCTTTATTTTATATGTATATTTTTTGTTCAAAGTCATATAAGGGTGTATACTAGCTTAGTGACCATGTACACAACATATGAGATAGTAAACAATGAATTTTAGATTTTTTGAAGTTTGTGACTATACGATCAATTTTTTAGAAAATCATTAAAATGACTAATTTACTAATTAAAACTCTTTGAACTAATTATAATATACGACCCTAATCGTATAGGACGATCAGTTAAATTAAAATCCAGCTACCAATTATAAATTAGACAATATTTTAAAATTCAAAGTTATCAACATTCATATTATACTATTATGATAATACGGATGATGTAGTTTAATTTTTCCTATTTTAATTCTATAATTAAGCATTTAATCTAAATTAATTGGATTTATATCTCCTGTAGATGTCCTATTCATACAGTATATCCCTATTAGCTCTTAGGATATATTTAACTGCCAACCACCATATGGGATAAAAAATCATATTTAATAATTAATCACATCATATAGTACAAGCCTCAAAATAATATTGAAAAAATATGTTCAAATTTTTAAGCTAATATTGTTGACCTTTGATTTCGTATAATACTAATAGGATGTATTGAACTAATCATATTGTATGATCCACGATTGCTTGCACGAATATAGTTGATTAACTTGAATTTTAGGGTTTATTTTTGTGCCTTTATTTAAAATATATCCCTAATTATCTTAGGGAATCTTTTGCCACATTTTGGGAGGCTTATATGAGAAGAGTGGATTAATGAGGGAGCATTATTTTGGGAGAGAGAGAAGCAAGGTCATGAGGGAGAAAATTCTTGTGGGAATAAGAGAGTGTGTGAGAGGCATTTTTTTTAACATGGTTGCTAAAATATCTTACTCGCTTACTCAAGGTCACTGTCTTTGCTCAAAGAAACTCAAGAAAGAGTTTCTCTGTGGGAAGGATCCGCTTCCCCTTCGCACTGAGGAGGTGAAAGGGATCCTGGTACTCTGCCCATCGAGAAGGAGAAAAGGATTCATTTACTCCGCCACACTAAGGAGGTAAAAGAAATTTGGGTACTTAGCCACATCGAGGAGGTGAAAGAGATTCGGCTTCTCCACCGCATCTAGAAGGTGAAAATATTTTGTAAAGGATTCTCCAACTTGTTGGGGGAGAAATGAATATAAGTTTAAATAAGTTTTTAATACAATTAGAGTGGAGGACTCCTAAGAGTGAACGTAGGTTAAGTTGATCGAACCAATAAAATCTTAGGATGTTATTCTTTGTTCTTTGCTTTTATTTTTTTTGTACTTTTTTTATTGCATTTTACTTATTGCTAAATCTATGTTTTGTGAGCTTTATATTGTAATAGAAGTATATCTTGATTTTGCTTCAAAAGAAAACAAAAAAAATAATAAAATATTAAAACAAAAAAATATTTTTTTGCAGTTTCTCATATAAAACTAAAAATAAACTTTTTATGAGATCGGTATGTCTATATTATTTTCTCACAAAATCATAATCTTTAAAAAAAATATTTAAGGAGAATATTTAAAACACCAATTCACGCCTCCCCCTCCCCATATCTTGGTATGCACTTATAGTTCAAGTTAGTCTAACCACTTATATTTGAAATTTCATAATCTTTGGTTAACTATTCTTAAAATAACGATTAATACATCACGAAATAAAATATTAAATACAAATTTAAAGGACTCATGCAATCATTTCATCATATATGGAGCAATTATGAACATTTATGATTTGATAATTATAATCAAACACTTCCATTAGGGTTATTAATTATCAAGATTATTTTATAACTTAAAATTAAATAATTTATCGTTCAAAATAAAAAAAACATATTAAAAAATGAATAAAATAATAAATCTTAAATTTAAATTAAAATATCCTTTGGCTTATAATAAACAAATAAACTTAAATCTAAACAACTTAAATATAAAATCTTTTTAGGCATATCAAAGCTGCATAGGGGTACACACACTTTAAATGGTTGCTAAGACAACCAACTTATGCCTAGGTTAGGCTAGTTATTTGTTATGATTTGTTGTGATTGAGTACTTATTTGAAGGGTATTTTTATTTTATTGTTTACTTTATGTACTTTGGATGTCATATATGATTACTTTTCTTGTTGGTGTGCCATGCTTTTACTAGATTGCATACAATTGCAACACCTGCATTGTATTAAGTAAGAGATTCTTATAGTAGAATTTGAGTTGTAAAAATTAATGAGAAAAATGTTTTAAAAATAAAGTGAAAAGTATTTAAATTGTTACTTATATGCATTGTGATTATAAAAATAAATAATAATTATTCTTCCTTTGAAAATCATTCATTTTTTAAAATTCTGTAGAAAATCCTGGAGCGAGAAGAATTGAAGACTAAAGTAAACAATCATATTTATATATTATATGGAGTAGTAAAAATCCAAGTCTTTTATGATGGAGCATGAACACCTTTTTTGACAATAGACTTTAGTTTCACTTAGTTTCTATTATAAATAAATGACTAAAACTTTTTTATTATTGCATTTCTTTATAAACTATCATATAATTGTGCTAGTTAGGTGTATTTGCATATTAAAGTGTCCTGATTAAATTATGAACCAAAACTTTGATTCAAATTAAATAAAGAGCTTTCTATCTTGCATTTATAAGACATTGAATTGAGTTTTGGTTGTTAGCTTACGGTTCACTCAAGCAGACATAGTTGATTTATAGAATGGACATTTAGTCATTTCTAAATTAATAGTAAATATTAGACTATCTTTCGAGATAGTATAATATTAGCTATGAAAATTTTTTTAAAAAATATAAAACAAATCAGTGGCTACAATTTATTATTCTACAAATGCAATTGAAATCAATCATATAAATATTATTAATCTACGATCCTAAAACATAGATTTGTTAGTCAATCATTGGTAAACATTTATCAGAATAGAAGTTAATTTCAAATCCTTTATCACATAGCTAAACTGATGCTTATTAAATTGTGCTTAAATACTTCTACTTGCAAATTGCTCCTATTATGAAAACATTTGCTTTCTACAGTACTTGTACAGACCACTTTTTTTGTGATGTTGCCTCTAAGTATCACTCTTCTTCTAGTTTTGAACTCCAACTAATGAATTAATTAATGTCTCTATTCATGGTTCTTGATCACCTGCTTTTGATCACTGCTATTTAGATACTATGCCTTCATAAACCCTTGTGAAGGCATACCTACAAAATACTCTAGATGTAAACTTGGAACCCAAAGAAACTTGGGATCTGGTGCAAGGTATGCAGATATGTTATTCTATACTCAGTGACCTTAAGTCTCCATATGTATTGAATACTAAGGTGAACTTTATGTGGGCAAACTCATGCTTTGTGTCTACCATGCCAAAAAAAAAAAAAATTCCTAAAAATGAATGAGCAATCTATGTGATGACAAAATTTCCTCTTATGAGGGAAGATGTATGCAATGCGCTAATAATTTTTTTATGATTAAGTGTAGACCTAGATGCCATAGATTTGAGTTATGTGATATCTTTTTCTTAAATGATCATTGCAATTGTAACTATTTCTAGTTTACATGCGCTTAATGGACACTATCTTACAGACACACCTTCTTCTTCTTTCGTATCTTGTATGCAATATCTAATTAATATGCATGCCTATTTTTCTCTTCAAATAATTTTTTTAACTCCTGACTAAACTAAAATACTCATCAGTAATGCAGTATGTTCACTTTCCAGATAAAAAAAAACAAAATCTGAGTACTCCTCTTACAATGCAATGCGCTCCCTTCTAAAATGTGTAAATGTTTCTTTTAATTTAGTATATTTGTCATTAAGAATAGATTGATGATTTCCTCCTCAACTTTAGTTTCAATTGAGTTTGAATCAGAGTTGGCCCAGAATACTTGTGAGGCCACTTTTTTATTTTCTTTTGTTATCTCTCTTCTCAACTTTCTCATTAGGTGGTTGGCCTTTATGTTTGGATAGTCTCATTTTATATGTCGAAGTTTCCTGCATTCAAAATATATTATTTCAGTGGAAGCTTTAATTATTTTTATTCTTACACATTCACTTATTTACTATATTCTTATGCTTGCTTCTAAAGAATCGTTTGAACTACCTTGTCATGAAAGCAATATTATTATTTCACCACCTTCTGAGTTATTGCTATCAAAATCATAAGCTTTTAAGGCAATATTTTTCCTTCTTATTTTCCTCACTACCTATATTCTTTAACTAATTTTTTTCTCGTAAGCTATGTGAGCTAAGCAGGTTATCAATAAATAAGAATTTAAATTTTTAGGTTAAAAATTGCTTTCACCTTGGCATTCTAAGATTTAGGTAAACACTTTAGTATTCTATTAACTTTTTTGCATTTGATATTTCACTACCTAAAGCATGTAATAATGTGATAATTTTTGTAGATCTAGTGTACATATCAAAAATACTCTCATTAGGTTGAATGGAAATTATCATAGACATGCAACTCATTGTTCATTTGTGATTGTTTAAGTTTAGATATATCTTCATAAGTAATTCACAATTTATCACATATTTATTTAATTATCATACAAGAGGATACATACATGTAGTCTTCTAATTTTAATGCATATAAAAATAGTTTAAGCATTTTGCATTTATTTATGCTAACTCCATATCTTCTACATTCCAATCCTAAAGGGAAGTTCAACTTTCATGCAATTTACTATTTTATGAGGAGATGTATTATCTACTTGATGAGTTCCACATTCTATAATAAATAGCTTAATAAAGGTTCCATACTAATTTTTTAAAATAAAACGGCATAATATTGAAAAACGGTCGTCTGTTCTGATTCTCAAATTGTGCTATGACAGGATCAACTTATGGTGTTAAGAACAATCGGCTAAGTAACCATTTTAATACAATTGAAAATAACGAAGGCACACATGAGGAGGCATTGCATTAGTGCCTTTTAAAACATAATAATATCAATAGAAGTATTAGAATTTAAAGAACTAATAAAAAATAATTTTAAATTTTTATTTTCAAAAATAATTTGTCACAATAGAGTATAAGAAAAAATAATTTTTTCCATTTTATTTTTACAAAAAACAAATTACAATAATTTTCAATATTTATTTTTATTGTAAGATCAACACAAATTCAACCAAAGCTAAGCAAGTAATGAATTGTACCAAGTTAAAATTAAAGAAGCAAAAATAAAAAGAAACACAAATTAGATTTTTATAGTAGTTTTGTTAACTTGACCTATGTCCACTCTATGGGAATTCCACTATCACACTCCTACTCCCAGCAAGATGGAGAAGCCCTTCTCCTTGACAGGTATATAGATAACACATTCTACACTTTATCGAGAAGCATCCCTTAATCTACATCACAACATGATGGAGTACCTAGACTCCTTGGTTAGACTAAGGGTCTCCCATACAAGATTCACCAAAGCTCTTTCTCTAAAGAGCTCTCATAAACAACAATATGAGAAATAAGGAATATATGGGAAAGAACAATATTGTGACATCTCATACAAAATCTCTTGGGTACCCTTGCAAGAAACACCTCATGTTCTCTCTCTCTCTCTCTCTCTCTCCAAATAATTGCATGAGCGCTCCCTCTCTCTCCATCTAAAACTTTTTGAAGAATATTTGCTCTCTTTGATTTCTCAATAAGTTAAATTTTTATACCATGACTTCAAACGAAACCCTAAAAAACTAGTTATACTATCTTATACTAAAGGTGGTGGTTCTCATGGCTTTGGCAGGATAGTTTTTGCAAGTGGACAATGGTGATTGATTTTTATTTATCTCATTGCTCAAATAATTAGCGCACTTGGTCCCTGCCATTTCTTGAATTCTCATGTGGATTTTTGTTTGCTGATTAAGGCTTTGTTTGGGACGGCTTTTTTATTGCTTTCTAAACGGAGTTTTAGTACAATTTTTTTATTTTTTACTAAAACTCCGTTTTAGAAAGCAATTAAAAAGCCGTCCCAAACGAAGCCTAGGTCCAATTATGTTTACCACAATTTTTAGTTAATGTGTTATCATATTTTTTTGAGAGCTCTAGTGTGTTTTTTTCCTTCTATTTTATCAAAATATTCATCTTTTAATTCTTTTGAGCATTCCAATTTTTTGATACCCGCTCTTACTTAGTGTTCACAACTTTGAATTATATCCGGGCTTATTACACTTGCAAAATAAATAAATAAATAAAATCCTTTTGATCCGCTAATAATCCGAACGCTTTAGGCAATTCGTTTCGCCGGGCTAAAAAAAAAAAAATACAGCTCCATCGATGCGGTGTAACTTCTCGCACTAGATGAGCATGAAACTCGTCAGGACTCGAATCTAGATGTGCTGCCCAGGGTTGGCAGGTCGATGGATGCCCCTTTGTTCGCCGACGAATCATCACCGCCTGACGATGCCGCCGCCGCCGCCGCCGCCGCACGTTACGCCGACAACATGAAGGGCTGCTACTCGCCGTTCTCTCCAGCGCTTCATTGGAGCTAGCTTCATCGTCAAGAAAAAGGGTCTCAGGCGCGCTGGCAGCTCTGGTTACAGCGCAGGTGAGTGTTTTGCCGCAAAAGCCTAACCCTAAACATGCATTACTAGGCCTAGGGAAAGTTGGATCCTTTCTCTTTGATCTCTTATAGGGTCCGGTGGGTACCGGTATCTTCTGGAGCCACTTTGGTGGGTTGGGATGGTGACGAGTAAGTATTCCTTATAAAAATGATCCATGATTTTGATCTATTTTGCAAAGGAAAGCTTAGTGGTCTTTAAGTCTTGCAGTGCTTGTTGGTGAAATTGCGAACTTTGTCGCTTATATATTCGCCCTGCGGTTCTTGTGACCCCCCTTGGAGCTTTGAGCATTATCGTGAGGTATGAAGCAAGGGTAGCTAAAAATTGCCATAACAACTGGGGGAATATTTTCTTTTTCTCGTTTTCTTATTCTATTTTTGTATTATTCTTGGTTTCATGGTGGAGTAGTGCTGTCCTTGCGCACTTCATCCTGAAGGAGAGGCTGCAGAGGATGGGGGTTTTGGGCTGTGTGCTATGCATCGTTGGTTCTACAGTTATTGTACTTCATGCACCAGAAGAGAGGAATCCAAGCTCGGTGGAGCAGATATGGTATTTGGCGACCCAACCAGGTTTCTTTCTATTGGTGAATTTTTATGAGTTTTCTATGCCGTCTGGTTTCTTATTTGAGATGCCATATAGACTCATAGACATATGCTTTTCAGCTTTTCTTTTGTATGCGGCGTCAGCGGTTGCCGTCTCACTTGTATTGATGTTGCATTGTTCACCGCGGTACGGGCAAACAAACATAATGGTCTATTTGGGTATATGCTCAGCTATTGGATCTTTGACGGTAATACTTTATATCTTTCCGATGAATAAATACTCTTAGCAAAGGAAGTTTCTTTAACTACTGAATGTTTTTTAACTTTCTCCCGTTAATTTTACCAGGTTATGAGTATTAAGGCTGTTGGTATTGCAATTACGCTTACTTTTGAGGGAATCAATCAGGCAATCTACTTTCAGACTTGGGTATTTGCTATGATTGCCATTACATGCATCATAATTCAGTTGAACTATTTAAATAAGGTAAATGTTCTAGAGGCTATTTATGTGTTAATTCCTTGTTTCTAAACGATCGGTTGCTTTTACACTCATTCAAATAACTCCTAAACATTTCAAATATATTGCATTCCTTTTGCACTGCATTCTTTTTACTATACATTCTTTTTTAATAAACCAAACATCCCCGAGGTTATTTTGCAGAAGTGAAATGTTTTCATTTATGCAAAATGGTACCTGATTTTTTTATATGTTAGTTTTCCTTCTTCGTAAATCATGGTATTTTGAGAGTATCATTATTACCGAGAGATTGTCCTTACATACTTTTTTTCCCACTATTGTAAGTCTGGCTTTAGGCTTTTTACATGGCACTCCATATGAGTACCTTATAAAGAGAATCACTGCTTCCTAATCATATGAAAGCTGAAAACCAAGATGCTTATATGCTGTACTTATGAAGGCATAGATTCCTTGAAATTCTGTTTGGCTTTTTTAATGATTATGAAGCTACATGCAGTGTCTAAACGTTGATTGTCTATAAGATATCTAAGCCACATAACTAATTATTGCGGGTGAAGGATGGCTTAGAGCAATGACATTCTTTTCTTGGTTTCTATTTGTTAGATAGTAGGCGCGGCAGGGTGAACCTAATGGTTCAGCTATGAGAGGACTTTTTTGCATTTTCTTTTATTTATGTTGCTTTTTCGTTAAATTTTCACATTTATGGATGGTAACACAACATGCTGGACCAACTACTCGAGAATGCTGATGAGTAATATTCATTTTCTTTATATTAGCATCAGTGAATTTTAAGTCCTCATGTTGCGAACTTGATTATTTTCTCACTAGTCAAGTGGTTGATGAAGAGACTAGTACTTTTTACTCTACTTTAAGTGCGCATTACTTAAGGATTGATAAGCAAATAGTGGGGAGGGGAAGAGAGGGGGGAGTGATGATGGAGATGAGTCAAGTACAAGACATGAATATAATCTTATCTAATAATTCCATTATAAGCATAAAATTATCGAAAATGATAATTTCTCCTGATTGCAAATAAAATTTATCTAAAAATCCTAATAATATGAAATAAATCCTAAAATATTAAAAATTAATAATAATATATATATATATATATATATATATATATATATATATATATATATTTGTTTTCCTCCTATTTATAGATAATAGAAATATATTTAAATTCATAAAAGAAACTAATCCTATTTAGCTTGCCTCAAATGCTAACAGAGAATGCAGATTCAAACTTAAGATTATCTAATAAATTGAAATAAATTATAAATAGTACCCTGAAAGCTTTTCTTTTCTAATACTTTTATTGTAAACATAAAATTATCCAAAAGGATAGTTTATCCTATTTTAGATTAAATGAATGTATAAATCCTAAAATATTAAAAAATAATAATAATTTTTTTTTGTGTTGCATTCTACTTCTATAAAATTGAAATATGTTTAAATTCAAAAAATAAACTAATCCTATCTAGTTTGACTTAAGTCCGAACAAAGAATTCAAATTCAAACCTAAGATTATCCAAAATGATAATTAATCATGAACTCAAATAAAATAATTAAAAAAATCAAAATAAATTTTAAATATTATAAAATAACATATACTTAATTTATTGCATTGCATCATAAAAGTTCAGTTTGGGTTATTAGGTTGTCTTGAACTAAAAATGCACACCAAGAGGGGGGGGGGGGTTACTTGGTGTTTAGAAATTCCTTTTAAGAAATTATTCTTTTGAATTTTTTTTTATTTAGCAATAATTTGACAACACGAATCTAAACAAAATTTTGTTTTGATTTTAAACAACACTTGCAAACAAGAAAATATTTTTTTTTGGTTTTTTATTTAAAGACAAGATATTCCATTTATGCAAAATGAAGAACTCAGATCACATATTTGCAATAAATAAAATGCAATTAAGTAAGCATGCAGAAAAGTAAAGGTAAACACAAGAACAAGCACCTCAAAAATTTATAGTAGTTTGGTCAACTTTAACCTACTTCTACTCACCAGAGTCCTCTACTCCGAGTATTGCACTAATACTAGTTACTCTCCTTTGTCTTTACACCAAGACGGAGAAGCCCTTACAAATCACTTCCACCTCCTCAGTGCATGAAGTAGCTGAATCTCTTTCACCTTCTCGGTGCGGTGGAGCGGCCGGATCCTTCCCACGTAGAGACGCTTCCCGAAATTTCCCTCAAGAAAAAACACTGACCTTGGAAGAAGAACAATATCACTGAGTTACCATGTTTAGAAATCCCTCTCACACACTCTCTTGTCCCACAAGTATCTTCTCCCTCAAGACCTCATCTCTCTTTCTCCAAAGTAATTCTCCCTCTTCAAACCCTTCTCACATAAGCTCTTTCTAAAAAAAGTAGCAAAATAATCCCTAAGATGAATTAGGGATGAGTTTTAAACAAAATGCTCAAATTAACCCTAAAATTCAAGTTAGCTATTTCTGTTTGTACAGTACAATTGGGGATCGTACAATACAATTAGTTCCAAAACCTGTATTCGTCCAGCACGACTAAACAATCTTAGTACGATCTATTCAAATATAGTATACTGATCATACAATATGAAACTTACATCGTACGGTACGATTTGTTCATTCTTCTTTAGATCATACAGAACGACCGTCGGGACGATTAAACATCGTCTCTGCCAATCGTTAATTATGATCAACATCATATTGTATGATCTACCATATTAATTAAACCTTGATTTGATTGACTAATCAAGGAGATTAATTTAGGTAATATTTTAAATATCGTACAGTACGATTAGTTCAAATTAAAATACTTACCTAAATCTGATAGATAGCTAGGGTTTTGATTTAAATTGATTGTCCTGTCGATGTGGTTCATATAATATGATTAGTTCAAAAATATTAATTACTCAATTAGCCATTTTAATTGATTTTTGATCAATAGATTGTACAATGCGATGTGGCTCGTACAATATGATGTGCATAAATTTAGAAATTTTAGTTTTCACTCTCCTGTGTGTGTATGCACGGTCACTAAGCTGACAAACACTATTTACAGAACTTTTGGCTCAAGAAATATATAATAAATAAATGAAAGTACAGACTTTTGCAAAAAGCATCAAACCTATTCTACCCCGTTTTGAGTCTTGATCCTTTTTGCCACAGTGTATGCTGTACCTAAAATGTTAGTGTGCACAAGAGTAGATATCCAATACAGTTACTAGAAGAAATAAAAATACAATAAATAATATTTGTTATCATCAAACTTACAAGATCGGGATCTCGGATTGTAACACGTTAATTCTCTGAGCCTTACAAACTCTTTCCTGAAGAGAGATAAAAGCCCTTTTCTTGGAAGTATGTTGGCAATGGTGAAGGCGGTGGAGAAAATTCTTTATGAACATCTTTTTAGTATTCAATATATACAAACTTGACATATAAGTAGAATTTGGAGAATTTGGATATGGGAATCTCAATGCATCTTACATCTTCCTCAAATAATTCCATAAAAGATCACATCATGTTAGTAACCATGCTAACATGAACTTAACAATCTGATTGTAGTTAATGTATCTCCATCCATAAGGATTAGGTAATGAGTAGAGGCTCCCCAAATGCAAGTGCAATAGTCCTCTAGCAAAATCTCATCGTGGTCATAATCATGTTCAGGTTTAATCACTTCATCACACAGGCTCGAGCATTCAAGGAATAGAAGGTAGTGGTATTTTTGGAGTATGAGAAACTAAATAGAATGAATTGAGATTTGAAATATCCTTTTTAATTTCTTGTTGAACCAATGTATACGATTTCCTATTGCACTCTCATAACTTTCATTGTGAATACAAGATTGTTTATAATGTGGTGGAACATGAATTTTGATGATTTGGAAGATGATCCTTTACATAAGATCTATAGAAATAATTGTAATATTCCTTACCAAAATCATCTACAACTCTGTCTCAATATTTTTTGTAGTTATCCTTAGCCAAATCTAAATCATGTCTAAAATAATTGCCCCTGTATATTTATGGTTTGATGAATCATACCAATAAAATAATAACATCGATTCCAGAGTGAAAATTATAAATTTTGTAAACTTTTACCGGGGAGAATTTTTTGTTTATAATCATCTTCAACATACAAGATAATGCATCTTAAACTCATTAATTTACTTGGTTCATTTGTCGTTATGATATGAGGCAACATTGATCTTGATCTAAATAAGTAGTTAAGGCCTTGGTTGCAAATGTAGATTGAATAACAACAATAACATTAACAACATCAAGTCTTTGTCCCACTACATGGGGTTGGCTACATTAATCCTTTTTCTCCATTGTGTCATGTTAAGTGTCAAAATCTCATTTAAATTTAATAAATGAATGTTATTTCTAATATTTTCTAGCCAAGACTTTTTAGGTCTACCTCTACCTTTTTTTAACATAGGCCAAATCCAATGCATCTAGTTTCCTAACCGGATCATGGAAGGATGATGTTTTATATGTCCAAATCATCTAAAGTGACTCTCTTTAATCTTATCTGCCATTGGAGCTATTCCAACCTTTTCATGTATATACTTGTTTCACATTTGGTTTCTAAGAGTGAAACTACTCATGAACCTGAGCATCCTCATCTCAACAACACTTAATTTTATGCTTGAGGTTGTTACTGGATATGGATGAAAATATGAATGATTGGAGTTGATTGAGTTATTTGTAGTGGAGGAGAGGTTGGTTGGAATGGTCATGGTGATTGCGTGGTTCATGTGAAGAAATTTGGATTGGAGTTGGGTTTGGTGCAGGAATAACAATTGTGATTGACTTGTAAATAGTTGCAAGTGTAACCAAGTCATTGCAAAGTAGAAATTTCTTAAATCTTAAAAGCCCTAGCTTATGACAAAGTTATGAGAGGGTGCTATGATGGGAGATTGGATGGGTGCAATAATTGGGCTACATCATGGGGCAGTCATACATGGATGCATGGTAACTTATGAAAGTACCATGAACGAAAAATCACACAATCTAGATAGTTTGTTCTAATACCAATTAATGTTAGAGTAAGCACAATAAACAAGAAGGAAGAGATAAATTGGAGTGCATCAATAAAGAGGGAAGAAAAGGGAGATGATACAACAATAATATCAAGCCTTTATCCCACTACGTGGGATTGGCTACATGAATCCTTATACTCGTTTCACATTCTATCTCTAAGAGTTAAGCCACTCATCCACCCGACCATCCTCATCTCTACAATACTTAACTTGATTTTATGCTTCTCTTTTAATGACCGACATTCTGCACCATAAAGCATTGTAGGTCTCACCACCCTCTTATAGAATTTTCCTTTTAAGTTTGAGAGGTACTTTTTTTATCACACAATATGCCTGATGCATTCTTCCACTTCAACCATCCAACCTGAATTCTACTAATAATATCCCAATCTATTTCACCATCAATTTGAACAATAAACTCAAGATATTTAAAATGTATACTCTTATTAATGACTTGATCGCCTAAAGTCATAATCCCCCCACTATCTATTACTACTAAAATTATACTCTATGTATTAAGTTTTAGATCCACTCAAACGAAAATGTTTAGACTCTAAGGTTGACCTCCATAATTCAAGTTTTCCGTCAACTCCTCTCTAGTCTTATCAACAAGAAAATTATTATTACCAAAAATCATATACGATGCCACATCCTCTTGTAAATGTCTAGTAAGAACATCCATGACTAATGCAAAATAATATGGGCTTAAAGTTGATCCTTGATGTAATTCAACTGAAATAGGAAAATACTTAGTCGAACCCCCTTGTGTTCGAACACAAGTAACAACTCTTGCGTAAATATCCTTAATGTCTTGAATATAAGTATTATTAACTCTTTACTTTTCTAGAACTCTCTAGAGCACTTCTTTTGAAACTTTGTCATATGTTTTTTTCTAAATTATTAAATATCTTATATAAATCCTGTTAATTCTCTCTATATTTTTCCATTAAACATCTTAATAAATGTATAACTTCCATTGTAAACCTTCCTGGCATGAATCCAAATTTATTTTAAGAAACATTAGTATCACGTCATAATATATGCTTAATAACTCTCTCCCATAGTTTTAATATATGACACATTAACTTAACTTTTCTATAATTCACACACTTTTGTGCATCACCTTTATTCTTAAAAAAAGAATCAACACACTTCTCCACTCATTTGACATCTTTTTAGTCCTCAAAATAATATTGAAGAGTTTTGTAAGCCAAGAAATTTCATCTCTAAGCATTTCCACACCTTTATTAAACTATAATCAAGTCCAACAACTTTTCCTCGCTTCATTTTTTTAAAATCTCTCTAACTTTGATTTTACTAATACGATACAAAAAATCTCTATATTCATTTAGGGTTTGAAGGACACTAAAGTCAATTATATTCTCACAATCTTCATTAAAAAATTTATCAAAAGATCTCATTCACCTTTGTTGAATGTCCTCTTATAAGAAAAACACTTGCTGGTCTTCATCTTTAATGTACTTCATTTGAACTAAATCCTTACTTCTTATACGTCTTAGTTTGGCTAACTTATACATACATCTTTCACCCTTCTTAGTATATAATATATTATATAAATTATTAAAAACTAAATTCCTTGCATCACATATTGCTTTCTTAGATTACTTATGGGCCCCGTTATATCTTTCCTAATTTTCAAGCTATTATATTCAAATCATTTTTATGGCAAATTTTTTATTTTAATCTTTTCTTGCATATTTGGATTCCAACGCAACTATTTTTACTATTAAGGACTTTTTTTTATACTCCAAGCACATTCTTTGCAATATTTTTAATATCACTAGTTATTTTTTTCCTTATTACATTAGCTTCTTTATGCATAGTTAAAATATTAAGATCTTGAATCTTATTTTCAAAAATATTTTTGTTGATGTTCTTTAAATGCCCTTATCCTAGGACAACATTTTACTTTATTTTTCATATTTTACCTATTCATTTTAAATTCAAAACTAATAAGCGATGCTTGTTACATAATCTTTCAGTTGGAATAACTTTATAATCTTTGCAATCTAAACGTTCTATTTTTATAAGAAAATAATTAATCTGAGTTCTACTATATCCATTCTTATAAGTGATGAGATGCTTATCTCTTTTCTCAAATAAAGTTCTACCAATTATAAAATCAAAAGCTAAAACAAAATCTAATATGATCCTATCAACTTTATTAGTCGCTGCAAATTTATAGCCACTATGAATACTTTTAAAATCTTCTACCTCTCTACCAACATGTTCATTTAAATATCCCTAAATAAAAATAATTTTTCAAGAGATATATTTTGTATTAATTCTTCTAAGTAATTTCAAAATTTGAATTTTGAATATATATCCAAACCTACTTGAAGAGCATAAGTATTTATAATATTAATAATCTTAACATCGATAATAATTTTTAAAATTATAATTCAATTTTTTATTCTATTAATTTCTACAATATTATCCTTTAAAATCTTATTTATAATTACATATACACTATTTCTAGTACAACTCTTATACGAATTTCATAGTTAAATCTTACAATATCAATCTCATTAGCCTTTTCTCCAACCTATTTAATTTTTTGAATCCATAAAATATTTGTCTTTCTATAAATCCTAATAGCTATTAATTCCATTAATTTGTCTGTAAGAGAACCTATATTCCAATTTCTTATCCTAATTCTTATTCATGGACTAGCTTCTTTTCCCATTCGTCTATGATGTGTGATACCTTGCTTTTTTAACACTGCACCTGGGCGTCGGTGTAATGGCTCTACCACACTTCTCGCAGTACTCAGACCATACAACGCATTGCTTCTAGGGAACGCCCTAGCATTAACACAATATATTAAATGATTCATATCATGATTATTCAATAAGTTTTACGCTTGTTGTTGACTACCTAATGTAATCCTCTACTTTTCTCATCTAGGGTTTGGATATGGAAAACAATGTTAAAAGGGAGATGATAGAGGAAGAATATTTAAATTCAATACATGAGTTAATCAAATATAAATGAATTCCTTTTTTTATAGAAATAGGGTTGCACGAGAAAAAAAAAAGAAATGAATTCTAATCTCATAAAAAATCCAATCTTATCTAATAATTCCAATTGAAACTTTTCAAAATGAATAATTTGCTCCAAATTTAAATAAAATAAATCCAAAAATCCTTAAAAATTGAAAGCAATTTTAAGTTATGAGAAAATAATATATTTCTAATTTTTTGTGCTTCATCGCTTGAACTTTCCTGCACTACAACTATCTTTCCATTCTAGATGTGCATGGAAGACGGTTTGGTTGTCCTTATGCAATCTTGAAACAAGTTATAAAAATAGCCTCTCTATTTAAGAGGGGACAAGGCTATGTACATCACACCTCTGGATACCTCATTGTTAATGGTAATCTTATTAATTTCTTCAGCATTTTATTAAATGGCATGCTCCTAGCATGATAGCCATATTCTTATACAGGTAGCTTAACAAATTTATCATGAATGTCAATGAAGCTAGTTCTGTAGTTTTTTGGTAATGCAAGTGTGAAGCAACATGTTAAATACATCATATTTGGCTGATTAGTTTGACTGATTACCCTTGTTTTTTATGCATGCTTCTTTGATGTTATAGAATGAAGATGGGTTCAACTACTTAGAGAGGAGTTGGTCCTCTAGCTTTTTTGGTGCTAGCCTTTTGAGTAGAATCTTAGAGAGACTGTGCTTAGCCTCTCGTTATATCTGGAAATCAGGAGTCTCAAGAGAGTGAGATGTTATGCATTTAGAGAGTTAGAGAGAGAGGATTCAAGGAGGCATCTTTTTTTTCATTGAATTCTGCCTAGTTCTTCCATTAATTAAACTTATGTTTTTCTTACTCCAAAAATAATAATCCTTAATAACAACCTCATTTCGTTGATACTTGTTTGATGTGTGCATCAAATCTCATATTGGTGTCCTATCAATGCTAATAAACTAAGTTCTTTCTGTCAAAGCATTAGGTATGAAAGAACTCTAGTGCTTGGTGTTGATGAAAAAGTTACTGTACTTCAGGAGAACTAATCTTGATTGTAGAAATTGCAAAATGACAAGGGAAATATGAGATATTGAATAGCTTCTAATGACTTGGTTAAACGAGTTTCCCTCATTTAATAACAAATGAGTGTGATTATTTATACGTTAAGCAAACTGATCTTGATGACAACTTTATAATCAGAGTGTGCGATAAATTCTAGAGGAAGATCTTGTCGACACTGTGAGAAGCCAACTAAAGTTCTATTAAGAGAGAAATATCACTTAGAAGCTGAGGTTCCTGAACTTTTTTTTTGAGGATGTTATAAACCATTTAAGGTAGAGGCCCAAAATTGACATCTTTATTTTTTAGGGTTTTATCGATCTAATGATGTTAGATGCTTGGGTGGATCATCTAGAAAGCTATTTTAATTCCTACGGTAAACCAAGAGAAGATTTTTATAAAGATAAAGTTTTGAGATTAATAGAGTTAGTTTATTATCATTAAGATAATTATTAATGAGAAAATTTTGAATTTTATCGCTTATCTTGATCATGTTAGATTAAAAAAAATAGTTTTAATAATAATTTTAGGTAAAGTTTGCGAACCTATTCGATGCATTCCTACTGAGGAAATGATATTTATTAGAAGTAATTTAAGCCGACATATATTATTAGTATGTTGGGTTATGAGTGAATTCATGTTGGTTGTGGAATAATAGAGAAATATAATGATAAAGTTATACTTTATGTCATGATAGCGTATGAATTTGCAATAGCAATTACATTAAGAAACTAAAGAATTATTGGCTGCTTATAAAAGTGGAGTCATTAAATAGCAAATAAATTTCTTTTTACTTTGAAGGAAAGAAAAATCTTCTTGCAATGATTATGAAAATGTTTCAAGAGAGATATTGGATAAATAATATTGGATAGTAGTTAAGGATATATATTTTAAGAGTATAAAGAAAAAAAAAAACTATTTCCTGGGCATAATGTGGTGGAATTTAGAAGTTAGAAATTGCTAATATTTCAGGATTGGTTGGTAAAAGTGAAAAAATGGAATTCTATAACCAAGCCAAACTTGGTATGGAATATGACTAGTACTATTTCGAGGATTAATCTAGACATTTTAGGAGAGTCTAAAAATATATCATAGATTAATAAGAAGATTTGGTAGAGGAGTGACGAGGCATAAATAGCTATTTATAAAAAGAAATGCAATTTTAAAAGGCTAAATTGAAATACGTCTACAACTTATAATGATTATAAGAAAGAAAAAAATCTTGTAGAGATGATAGCGAGTAAAGCATACTTTATAGCATCTAATGATTTATATAATTGACTTGTCGATAAGGAGAAAATGAGATGTATTGAATAATTTAGGTAAACGATTAGAGATATGGGGATTTTGATTCAGTTATATGTATTTGAAGCGAAGATTATTGAATATTTGACAATAATGAAAACATTGAGGAAAGATAAAAAAATTACATTGGAGAAATAAATGAGAGCTTTAAGGAATAAATTATTTTGGAAGACTGTATGGAACAATATAATGAAGTATATTTTAGATTATTTTAACAAAGTGAAGTGAGTTACTATGAAAAATGATGTATAAAGGCAATAATTTAGGTTTATATGAGACATACTTATTGAGATTTAGAGTATTATTGGGGATATGGTAGTGTTTTAATATATTATTTTCTAATTGAATTTTGAAGAATAAGAGATGCCATTGGAGAAGAAGCATTTTGTTACAACCATTTAAGATAATGTGATATTTAAGATTGTTTTAGCTATAGAGGAGTCAAACTTTTGAAGCAGATAATAAAGCTATTGAAGAGATTAATGAAAAAAGTATTAAAAAAATCATATCAATTATGGACAACTAATTTGATTCTATACCAGGAAGATTTACTGTGGTTGTGTTATTAATGCTGCGATAATTAATAGAGTGGTATATGGAGAAAATAAAGTTTATTTATACAATTTTTATTGACCTTAAGAAAGCATATGATTGAGTATCATAAGAGTTGATTTTGTATGTAGTAATGCTTAAATCAGCGTCGAAATTTCATTGCATAATTAAATATATGCTTGATGAAACATTGAATGATATTGGAATAGCTATGGAGTGACTTGGGAGTTTTCAGTTATCATAGGCTTCAATGTTTAGCATTAAGTATACTTGTTGTATCAGCGATGGAGATTTTACAAAGGGTATTAAAGCGATGCGCAATACATGTTTTTTATAAATGATATAATTCTAAGTTGCTGGTCATCAATTAAAATAGTCAAAATAATGTACGAAATGTTTAGAAGTTAAAGATCTTAAAATAAGTAAAAAAAGATTAAGTATATGATTTACATTTAAGCAAGTATAATGTTAACAATTATTATTCAATATTGTTGAAAGATATGATGATATTTATGTGTGGTAGATTCCTAGATTCAATCTACAAAAGAATGGTTGTATTGATGGGATATTATTTCTAGAGTAAAGACTAGATGATTAAAATGAAGAAGTGAATTATGAGTTTTCTATGATATGGGGAATCATGGAGGTTTAGAAGTAAATTTTATAAAACTACAATTAGGCAGATGATATTTTATGGGCTCAAATTTGGGCTACTATAAAACAACTATTGATGCTTAAGTTAGCATGTGACAAAAATGATATTGTTAATATATGTGTAGGAAAATTAGAAATTATAAATTAAGAAATGATTATATTAAAGAAAATGTTGGAGTGAAATCTATTGAGGATAAATACTTTAAAAATATATGTATAGTGAAAGGTAGCAATTGTGCTGTTGGACTTGTTGAGCCAGTTCATTCATTACAGTCGGGCCAAATAGGGCCGACTCAATTAAAATGGTGAGCCCAGGTGAGGGGGGTGGCTGCTAACTTGGAAAGAGGGTTGAAAAGGAAGTAGAATTAAAGGAGTGAATCACTTATCAAAGGAGAATGTGGGAGAAAAACATGAAGGAGTAAATTTAGGTTTTGGGGGGAAATAAATTTATGTTTTGCAGGGAAAATAGGGAAAGATATATTCAGCCTTTTGGTTGTGTTTTTGTTTTTCTTTTTAATGTAGATTTTCTGAGTGTTCTTGCTGTCCACTATTTTTATGAGAGATTCTAGTGGTGTTTAGAGTTTATGAGAGAAGGTCCTTAATGCAGAACAAAAGAAGAGTTTACTATTGTTGGGGAGGAAGAGGGTTCACTGTAGGCTCAAATGGAATAGTTTAGAGGGTTGTTTGGGAGGCTGTTGTTGTGATCTTGGGAAGAGAAGTATTTGGCTTGGGAATAGGAAAAGTTAAAGAGGTTGCTTTGTGAAGAGATAATTTAATGTAGCTTGCTTGGGAAGGGAAGTAAGCTTGGGGAAAAGGAAAAGTTAAAGTGGTTGCTTTGGGAAGAGTGGGGATTAAATGTAGCTTGTTTGGGAAGGGAACTAGTTGGCTTGGGAAAAGGAAAAGTTAAAGTGGTTGCTTTGGGAAGAGAGGGGATTAAATGTAGCTTGTTTGGGAAGGAAACTAGTTGGCTTGGGAAAATGAAAAGTTAAAGTGGTTGCTTTGGAAAGTGAGTGGATTAAATGTAGCTTGATTGGAAAGGGAACTAGTTGGCTTGGGAAAAGGAAAAAGTTAAAGTGGTTGCTTTGGGAAAAGAGAAAAGTTAAAGCTGTTGTGAGTTCCCAAAGGTTGCAATTAATTGAGACAAATGCTCAATTAATGTGAATTAATTACGAGATTGGGAAGCCCAAGGGTCTAGGGCGTTGGGGAGAAGGTGGTGGTTTGGTGGGGTTTTAGGGTGGAGATGGGGAGGAGACCGGCGGTTGGAAGAAGGGGAGATGGTGGCCGACAGTTGAAAAAGAAAGCGGGTGGGTGGCCGATGGTGGGTAAGAGGATGGGAGGGAGAGGGTGGGGCTGTTGTTTGGAGAGATAAAGGAGGAGAAGATAAAAGAAATAACAAAGATACAGACCAAAAACCTTGCCACAGCGTCAGTTGTTGGGTAATTCGTTTACCCTACTCCAAGGGACTTTCTCCACCACTACACTTACTAAGGAAACTAAAACTGAAATTCTTATATCTTCATCATCCCTATTACAATAGCTTAAGACCCTATATATAGGCCACAACATAAGAAAACTTAGAAGACAAAGTTGCCCCTTAGGCAACAACACTCACATAAATCAACTTAAGGGTAAAACAGGAAATAACATAAAAGAAGAGCTAAAATTTAGAAAATAACTCATAATTTAAGATTAAAATTATAGCCGTCGATTTACGATGCCTCCTATGATAGACGTGCCAAATCTTCGTACTGATATCAGCATCAGTCCTCCTCTCAAAAGAGGACCATTATATCTTGCTTGTTCGTGTTTGCTTTCTTAATAAGAAACTTTATTTGGTTTGCTAAAATTTATTGTTTGTTTGCTGATTTTGGTGTTCAAGTCCTAACAAATTAATACCAGAGCAATTTTTTGGGATCGATGGCCAGAAGAAGAGTTGAGACATTGAAAGAAAAGTTGAAGGGGAAAGTAGGGCAATTGCGAACTAATTTGGGATCGTTGAATGAGTGTTTTCATCAATGGAAGTCAGGTTTGAGAATCTGGTAGAGATGAACGGATATTGTAGCTTCAAACTAAAGTGCTCTGCCGGAAGCAAGAGGGAATCAGGAAAATGACATGCCGAGGGAAGACAACGAGATAGAAATTTTACGAGAAGAGGGAATATCCAACCTTGAGCCTCTACTGAGAAGGGGGATAGATAGGGAGTATGGAGGTAGGAGGGAATGGGAAGAAGAGAACAGACGACTTGAATTTGAAGGAAGAGGGGGATATGAAAGGAGAAGGGAGAAGAGAAAACCATGGAGGATCTCAATGCTTGCTTCATGCGAGACATAAGGGGTGGAAGGAAAAATTGGGGAGGTGGAGATTTGAAGGTTAGGAAGCTGAAAATGCTGGTGTTTGAAGATGAGGATGCATATTGGTGGATCTATAGAGTGGAAAGGTATTTTGTGGTGGATGGGTTAATAGAATATGAGAGATTTATTACAGCAGCTCTATGTCTTGAGGGAACAGTTCTTGTATAGTACCAATGGAGGGAGATGAGGTACCCGATTCATTCGTGGGAGGAGTTTAAGGACTGCTTGTTTGAGTGTTTTCGAGCCAAACAGGATGGAGATTAGTATGAACAATTCTTTGCATTAACATAGGTAGGCACTGTGATGGTGTATCGAAAAAGATTTGAACTTTTGTCAGGACGGGTAGGGAGATTACTGGAGACAGTGTTGAAGAGCAATTTAATGAAAGACTCCAAACTAGAGTTGAGAGCAGCGGTGTGGGGGCTATGTTTCAGATGCAAGATGAAAGTTACACCAGGACATAAATGTAAAAATCGTATCGGGCTATTGAAGTACATGACCACGTGGGAGTCATACCAGACTATTCAATAGCAGTTTTCTTCATTCCAGATTGAGGACAAGATGTCTGGGAAAGGGGGGAGTATTGATGGACCGGCTAAGCCGATACATTCATTATTGTTGGCCCAAAACAAGGTCGGCTCAATTAAAATAGTGGGCCCAGGTGAGGGGGTGGCTACCATCCTAGAAAGGAGTTTGGAAAGGGTGGAGAATTGAAGGAGTTGAAAACTTATCAAAGGAGAATGTGGGGGAAAATATGGAGTAAATTCAGGTTTTGAGGGGAAAATAGGGAAAGATATATTAGGCATTTTTATTGTATTTTTCTTTTTTTATGTAGATTTTGTAACACTGTCGATGCTAGGTCCTAAGTCCCAGATGAGAAAAATAGAGGGTTGCGTTAGGTAGTCGATATCCAGCATAAAATTTGTTGAATACTCCTGACATGAATCTTTTAATATATTGTGTTAATACTAGGGCATTCCTTGAAAGCGACGCGTTGTATGACCTGAATACAATGACAAGTGAGCAAGGGCTGCTGTACTGACGCCCAATGCAGTGTTAAATAGGCAAGGGTTCCCACTTTATGAACGAATGTGGGCAAAGAAAATAGTCAATGAAACTAAAATTAGGATGGAAACTTAGAATATAAGTTCCCTTACAGGCAAATTAATGAAATTAATAGATATTAGAAGATAAACATTCTTTGCATTCTAAAAATTAAATGGGTTGGAGAGAAGGCTAAGGAGATTGATAGTTTAAAATTTAAACTATTATATTCTGGAAGGAATCATACTAAAAATGGTGTAGGTATGATTATAGATAAGAGTTTGAAGGATAATGTTGTAAAAATTAATAGAATTGGAGATAAAATTATAATTTTAAAGATTATTGTTAATGTTAAGACTATTAATATTATAAGCACTTATGCTCTTCAAATAGGTTTATATGTTTATTCAAAATTTAAATTTTGAAATGACCTAGAAGAATTAATACAAAAGATACAACTCAAAGAAAGAGATTTTATTGGAGCAGATTTAAATGAATATGCTGACAGAGAGGTAGATGATTTTAAAAGAATTCATGATGGTTATTATTTTAAAGCGACTAATAAAGATGATAAGACCATGTTAGATTTTTTTTAGCTTATGATTTTATAATTACTAATACCTTATTTAAGAAAAGAGATAAGCACCTCATTACTTATAAGTATGGATATAGTAAAACTAAGATTAATTATTTTTTTATAAGAAAAATAGATCGTTTTGATTGCAATGATTATAAAGTTATTCGAGTGAATGTTTATGTACTCAATATTGCTTATTAGTTTTGGACTTTAACATAAAGGGCAGAAAATTAAAAATAATATAAATTATTATTCTCGGATTAGATGAGGGCATTTAATGAATATTAATAAAAATAATTTTTAGAGCAAGATTTTAGATCTTAAATTTTGCCAGTGCATGAGGAAGCTAATTTTATGTATGAAAAAGTAGCTAATGATATTTAGAATATTGTAAAAGATGTACTTGGAGTATCAAAGGGAAAAATTATTAATAATAAAAATAGTTGGTGGTAGAATCAAAATGTGCATGAAAAGATTGTAAAAATTTATTATAAAAATTGGTTTAGTTGTAAAAATTTTGATATTTGGGAAAGATATAAAGAGGCCTATAAGGAGTCTAAGAAAGCAATTTGCAATGCAAAGATTTTAACTTTTAATGATTTATATAATAAATTACATACTAAGGAGTGCGAAAGATATATGTATAAGTACCTAAACAAAGATATATGAGTAGTAAGGATTTAGTTCAAGTGAAGTGTATTAAGGATGAATATCAAAAAGTGTTTTTATTAGAAGAGGATATTCAACAATGATGGATGAGATATTTTGTTATAATTTTTAATGAAGATTATGAGAATTCGATTGACTTAGTGACCTTAGTTACCAAAGGATATGTTTGCAGAAGTTATACTTGTGTTCAAACACAAGTTGGTTTGACCAAATATTTTCCTATTTTAGTTGGATTACATCAAGAGTCAGCCTTAAGCCCATATCTTTTTGCTTTAGTCATGGATGTTCTCACTAGACATTTACAAGAGGTTGTATCCTGGTGTATGCTTTTTGCTGATGATATTCTTGTTAATAAGACTAGAGAGGGAGTTGAATGTAAACTTGATTATGAAGGTCAACCTTAGAGTCTAAAGGCTTTCGTTTGAGTAGATCTAAAACTGAATATATTGAGTGTAATTTTAATAATGATAGATCTAGTAGGGGTATTGTGACTTTGGGTGATCAAGCCATTAATAAGAGCACACATTTTAGATATCTTTGATCTATTGTTCAGAGTGAGGGTGAAATAGATGGGGATATTATTAGTATAATTCAAGTTGGATGGTTGAAGTGGGGGAATGCATTGGGCTTGTGTGATAGAAAATTCCCTATCAAACTTAAGGGAAAATTCTATAAGATGATAGTGAGACCTGCAATGCTCTATGGTGCATAATGTTGGCCATTAAAAGAGAAACATAATATTAAGTTAAGTGTTGCAGAGATGAGGATGCATAGGTGGATGAGAGGTTTTACTCTTAAAAATAGGATATGAAATGAGCATATACATGAAAAGATTGGAGTAGCTCCAGTGAAAGATAATATTAGAGAGGGTCGTCTTAGATAGTTTGGTCATATAAAACAGAGGCCTTCCACTGACCCGGTTAGGAAAGTAGATGTATTAGATATGACTTATGTTAAGAAAGGTAGAGATTGACTTAAAAAAACTTGGTTAGAAAATATTAGAAATGACATTTTCCTTTTTAGATTTAGATGAGAATTTGACCCTTAGCAGGACACAATGGAGAAAAATGATTCATATAGCTGACCCCACATAGTGGGATAAAGGCTTGTTGTTGTTGTTGTTGTTGTATGCAGATTTTGTGAGTGTTCTTGTTGTCTACTGTTTTTGTGAAGGATTCTAGTGGCGTTTAGAATTTGGGAGAGAAGGTCCTCTCGAAAAAGGACTATTGTATCTTGCTTGTTTGTATTTTCTTTCTTAACAAGAAAATCTGTTTGTTTTGCTGAAATTTACTGTTTATTTGTTGATTTTAGTGTTCAAGTCCTAACATGTGCTTGTTAGATTGGTAGCTAAAAGTAGTGTTGAATGATTAGGAAGAAACAGAGGGTGGCATAACTTTATATGGTTGGAAGTTGTTCTAAATGAGTCTTGAGTCGCGAAGAATAGGTTTGACAATTCAAATAACGCTCAAAGAACAAATGAAAAATGAAGGTGTTAATATTTTTTACTCATGATGAAGATGATGATGCCTTTACTCCTAATTTCTTTTAAAAAATATTTACATAAATGATATTATTCTAATTACGAGAATTATGGTTAGGTACTTAACTTAGAAGTCCTATGATATAATGAGAACTATGATTCAAAAATCTATTCGAATTATGCAGGAATAGGTTTTATAGTTCTGAGTGTAAAGTACATTCAGGTCTTTGAGAGATATAATGTGTTTCACTTTGCTTTATATTTTTAAGCACATTTAATTTAGGCCATTCGAGTTTCTATCCTCCTACATGATTGCCCCTACCGTTATGCCCCCGTTACAACTTTTTATGGTAAAGATAGTTTAAATAGACTGTAACTTGAGGGACCCTATTAAAATATATATTGGTTATTTTCTCTTTAAAGAATGGTAAAATAGCATCATGTGCAATGTCACATGATCTCATTTAATGATGAAATTAGCGGCGCTATTACTCTAGTGTCCAATGTGTAGATAGATAATAACTTGAGCCAAGTTTTCTTTTAAAAATGTGGATCAACGTGAATCGTGATCTATACCTTAGTGATTTGTTGTAAATTACCTCTAGTTCTAATCATTTAAACTATAGATATTTCAATTTCGTCTAGGACCTATGAGCGTGTCTTATATTTTATATTACTAGAATTCCTGTGTTCGTAGGTGTTTTCCATGTTATACCACCAATCTCCTGCTGCACGCATCCATAAATTGTACCTCACAGATCTCTAAATGCTCCCTTTAATTAAGCCTTATCGAAAAACGTGAATCTGCTTGTTTCATCCACAAAATTTGTTGCTGCTTTTTTCTTTTATGCTCTTTTCCTGATATTCTTCAAGTGTAATCAGTTAAGGCTAGTGCGCAGAGCAAAATACTTCTTTTTTCTCCCATACAATTGGTGATACCAAAGCAAACTACTACAAGGATAACCCTTTTTCACTCTTGGTCCTTCAATAGCTAAGCCTGCCGCACCACTTCATCATTATCATAAATTTATTGCTCCGGAATGATTCAAGCTTGTCATTCATTAGTCCTCTATCATAAAGGTCTGACCCATGTTTATCAGTATACTCTTTATTGTTGTACAATTCATTGTTCTTCAATTGTGGACTATGATTCATTTATTTTTTAGCATATACTTGAACTTTTTCTTAGAGTAAATTTTCATTCTGCTCATGCAACCCATATGATCAAATTAATAAACAGATGAATCTCAATCTATCAGTTTTTAATCCTACTTTTTTTGTATATATATATATATATATATATATATATATATATATATATATATATAACATTTTGGAAGCAGGGGTTTATACGTCCTTTTTTGTCTGTGTTGAGAATACAAACGACTGTCCAAGGCATATAGTGTAAAGCTAGATGCACTATGACCGCATAGTAAGTTAAATTTGATGCTTTGGAGGGGGAAGGATTAATGGCCGGTGGTGGAGCTTGGTTTTGGGAGTGGAGGACTGGCGAATTTGGGGTGGGGAAACTCTAAAGCCGACGGCAAGGAGCGAAGGAGAAGGGGGAAAGAAGAAGATAGGGAAAAGAGAACCACGAACCCGGACGCTTCCAAGGTTGGTGGGTATTGCGTTGCCCTTCACCAAGGGACTTTCTCAAAGCTCTCTCCAAGAACTATCAAACTCTCACAAGAGTAAAACGCAGAAATTTTTATAATAATCTTCATTAACCTTCAAGGGAGGAGGGGGGGGCTTTAAATAGCTAGTACATTGTGACAAATAAAAAGTACTAAAATGCCCCTAGGGCTTACACATCTCCAAACCCTTAAGTAAGGGCAAAAGTGGAAAAGACAACACAATCATAAACAAAACAAATACATCAAATAATAAAATGAACATAAAACAAAGTAGAGCGGATGTCCTCATCATGGTGACTAGCATCAAATGATCTATCATTTTTTGTTGTTTTTGCTGTGATTGTACCTGTAGAAACAAGCAGTAAAGAACATCCATGAATGTTGTAGTTATGTTGTTGGCTTGACCGTGAGAACTTTATCTGGTTAAGGGATTATTTGCTAAATCTTGTTCAATCAGCCACTTTTTTTAAAAAAAATTGAACATTTGCGCTGATTTGTCTCTTGATGGAAAAGTTTTTCACAATAAAGAGTTTTTTAGTTAACTTATCTATTTTGTTTTTTATCATGAATCAAGCCTTGGTTCTCTTCCTTCAGAATTTTGTTTCGTTTCTGTGCATACAATATACTTTTATGTTAAATAACTGCCTGTTTTTTGTTGTTGAGATCCTGTTTAGCGCTATCAAAGGCTTTCTCTTGCACAGTGAAGGCTGTAGTAAAATGTTACCATTATTCTTGTCTCTTCTAATTGCTTGTTGAAAATAGATTGATGTTATTGTGAACAATGATATTCCTTGCCCTAGTTAATTGATTATCGAATTGACTAACCTGTAAATTAACTGTTGTTTTTTTTTTTTTTTTTAGTTTTTTGTTTGATTGCGTGTTACCCTTTTCAGGCATTGGATACATTCAATACTGCAGTTGTTTCTCCTGTGTACTATGCAATGTTCACAATCCTCACAATTTTGGCAAGTGCCATTATGTTCAAGGTATGAAGGATTCCTATTTACTTTGTTAGATCTTTGTATTTTATGACAACATTCACATTGTTTTTAATTCAGGACTGGTCTGGGCAGAGTGCAAGTGATATATCATCTGAGATGTGTGGTTTCATCACTGTTCTTTCAGGAACAGTGGTATTGCATTCAACTAGAGTGGGAGATCCATCTCCTAACTCTGGTAAGTTTAGTGTCTTAATTTGTTTTCTCATATTTCATTTTGTTATAACTTAAGAATCTATATATGATGTATTGTTGCTATCTTTGCTTTCATCTCTTATATTACCTTTTTTGTTACTCTAGTATTAAACATTTTAGTCAGCTCCATGTTGTTTGGGATAAAGACTAATGAAGTTTACGTCAATGCTTAATTGCTTCCCTATAAATTATGGCATGCCTTTTGTACATTCCAATATTCAAAAAATTTGGTTCAGGTTAAGTCTACTTAGTTCAAACTAATAGTTCAAGCCAAGTAAACTTCCCCCCTTAAAAAAATGTCCAGAAAAAGAACTTGTCCCAATCGGTGAGTAAATCCTATCAATCAGCCCTATCAACTACAATATATGCTATTTGAGGAAGGGGGACTTCTCAAGGAAAACTATTGATCAACAACTAAGTTGATCGACTACTTGGTAGATGACTATATCAAGTTGGACCTTCTTACTTGGCTACACTATTATTATATTATCTTTTAGTTTAGTATAGCCATACCCATAGTGAAATCTATAATGATGAAGCTATAATACCTATATTCTATATTCCACTAAGCAATGAAGTACAAAGTTTATTTTTATATTCTTAATCTAAATCCACTTCGCCAAGCATTCAGAGGGCTGATTAAAGGGTGCGGGAAATCAATGGCTGGGAAAGCTGAGAGGTGTTGGTGTAAAAAAAATCTATAATGTTAGTGCTTATTAATTATTATTATAATATATACAAACTTAAAGCTTTTGCACCATCCTTTTTCTTCATACCACTCACTCTCGTGGCTCTCTAAAGTTCAAATAGAGGGTTCCGTGAGCTAGAAGCGAAGCAGGAGTTAGGATCCGTGATGCTGGCTGGAGCTGTTGGTGCAGGTTTAGGTAAGGAAAACCTTGAGTAAATAAATAAATTGCTGAAATTTGTAGGTTGCTAAAAGGATTGACTTAAGCCGACACTCCTGAAATTTTAAAAGTTGAGAATTCGGACCCAACCTTGAATGAGAGAGCAGCCTCAAATCTAAAAGTTTGTAATACAGACTCAACTTTGATTTAGAGAGTTCTGAGTGTTCAAAAGCTTATAGTCATCACACGACTTGCCTAAAGTGTTGATCAATAAATAGAACATGAAATGATGTTTTTGTATAATCTATTTTTATTATAGAATTTTTATTTGTTCCTAATTGATATCAAGCATATTATTATTTCTTATACATTGCTTGTGTACTTCATTGAATCCTAGCTCATTAATAGTAGTTGTGTTACAAGAAAGGGGAAGGAGCTAGTAGGGCACTAAACAAAAAAAGGGGTGATTGCAACTTTTTGTGTACATACACTTTTGGGTATATAAACAGATCTGAATAGGAGATGTACAAATACTTTTGGGTATGTAAATAAATTTTAAAAAATTTAGTAAAGCTCTGTATTTCATTTGAGATTTGTATTTATTTGAGGTATTTTACATATGTTTTCTGTTGTTAAGTATAAAACCTGAGATGTTTGGATAATCTGAATATGCTACTTCCTACTCACTTGATTCTAATAGTAGTTCAGAATGGTTGTCAGTAAGAAGTAGGTTTGTTCAGATTTTCGTTCTCTGTTATACTCCCTGTTGACTATAAGGGGGTCAAATGGGGTGACAGAAGCCCAAACCTAAATTTATAAATAGGGGGTCGAGAGGTGAGCTCTATTTGTGCAATTTTATATAATTTGTCTTAAGAGCAAGTTTATATACACAAACTTATTTTATTGAAATCTCAATGCTTCTTTCTTTAGTATACTTTTTTTTTTCTCTCAATGTTTCTATTCTTTTCTTCATTCAATACTGTCAGTGCAGGTGGGTGTGATTCATGAACATTTTTTTAATTTTACATTCTAAAATATTTGTTGAGCATGGAGCTTTTCGGTAGCTAGAAGAGTACTACATCAATCAAAATAACATAAAAAAGGAGGAGAAGCATTTCTTGATGTGAAAATCAGGTGTATGCGATTATTGGCTAGCTTGTTGAATTTGCTGAGAGGAAGAATCGGATTTTTCAAGTAGCATTAGAAAGGGTCTCAATAACCACTCTTATAGTGAAATGACCTGAACGATCCTTTTTCTGTGTTGAGGTGAAGAAGATTTTCTGGAGGAAGAGTATTGACCTTTACTCCAATCATTGATGAGACATATTACCTTGCCTGTGAGGAGTTGACTTCGACCTTCATTATGAAGAAATGAGAATTGAGAAGAGTAGGTCATCACATGTCAATTCTTTCTCGAGGCAGATTGTTGAGGTTAAGCTTCTAGCAAAGTTCAAAATCTCTCATATGGAATCTTTCAAGGGAAGGATTGATCCCTACGACCATGTTGCATACTTTAGGTTAGTTATCACTCTCTCTGTGATATCAACATTGCATTGAAGTGTAGGTTATTCTTCACTACATTAAAGGAATCACCTCTGTGGTGGTTCTCGCATTTGCCACTCAATATCATCATCTCCTTTATCAAATTCAAGAGAATGTTTGTGATGTAGCTTGCCGGTGCGGGTTGCTGAAGAACTCTCATGCCTTATTGCAAGTCAAGAATCGAGTGAATCATCAAGGAGTTTCATTGCAGTTTTGGGAGATATGTGATGTGAGGGATTTGTAAACGGTTGTCACCAGAGTGGCTCTCACCTAAGATTTACAAGGGAGACCTTTTAGGTGTGCACTAGGCTTATAGCAGGTAGAGTTTATTGGCCCAAGTGCTTGAACTTGCCAACAGTCATATAAATGCTGATGAGTATAATATGGAGACTGGAGCCTCTATTGCGGCCAGTAGAAAGGAAAGCAATTATATTAGAGAAAAAATTCTGTAATTTCCAAGGACCAGAGAAGTTGCTCTAAGTTAAGCGGTTGAGAGGAGAAACTATCATGATTCAAGGAGATAGGCTCAGCATATGAGAATCTCATTTGGTAATGAAGAATGATGAGATAATGGTCATGCTGAAGGTCACTGTCACCTCCTATTTGTTCACCGTCAACTATAACTTCATTGCAAATTTTAATGGTCATGTTATTTGAGGCCATTCAAAATAAGGACTTCTTTAAAAGGGTGACGACCATGAGGGCTTCGTGGCACCTACGTGACTAATCAAAATATTTTGTCTATCATCACGATCACAACCATGCCACTAAGGATTATATACACCCATAGAGTCTAGTGGAGGAACTTATCAAAGTTATTACACAAAGAGTTTGTTCTCGCTAATACTGGACGAAGGCTAGGTAATGCACTAATGAAGGAGATTTGTAATGAATCAGTACCAACTAAAGCGATCAACATCACTGTTGTAGCTCTTGCCATTTATGAAGGAGCTGGTGAGTAGGCTTCTCATTGAGCAAGCCTTAAATGACTTAGGTTGGGAGAGATAAACTTGATGAATACCTCGAGGACGCCTTCTTCTGTGTTGTCCCAATCATCTTTATTGAAGCCAATCAACTTGCAAATGGTAATCCATACAACATTGCAATGGTCGTTACAACACTCATTACAAATTATTAAATCGACGGCATCCTCATAGATGAAGGGAGCTCAGTGAATATCATATTCAAAAGGATCTATGAGAGGATGAACCTTAATGCTTCTCGATTAGTGCTAACCTTTGGTCCACTCTTTGGCTTTGGGTGAGTAGAGAGATGGAGGTGATGCTCACCTAGTCGATTATCTGGTGAGAAAGAGAAAGTCAATACCCTACCATGGTTGACTTCATTGTCGATGTATTGATTATGTACAATATAATCTTTGGCTAACTGATGTTGGATACTTTCTAAGTGATTATTTCTACATATCATGCCATTTGTAAAGTTCCTGGTGGGTGGCTTGTGATAATCAGGCTTGTCTTTCTATAATCAAGGGCTTGCTAACTTGAAGTAGTGGGAAATGTTTAATAAGAAATTTTCCAACTCGACGTACAAAAAGGGTCCAGATTGAAGAATGTTGAAATAAGTGAACAAGTGCCGATCTCTAAAGATAATACAAATCACTCCTTTAAAATCAATGTTGCCTTAGATGACGAGTGAAAGGCTAACTTGATCACAATGCTCAAGGAGAATGTGGATGTATTTGCCTAGCAGAGCGATGAAATACTAGGTGTTGATACCAATGCTATTCATCATAGGATAAATTTTGATAGGATCGCAATGCAAATAAAAATAAAAATAAAAAAAATTCAGCTTGTGGCGACTATGCTAGATGAACCTATTCGTAAAGAAGTTAAGAAGCTGTTGGAGGGCCGGATTCATTTGGAGGGTGCAATACCGAGAGTGGATCTCAAAGGTAGTAATAATATAAAAGTCAAATGGCAAATATCAAATGTGTCTATTTCACCATCTTAAACTCGGCCTATCCCAACAACTATCTACTATTGTGGATTGATGCTCTAGCCAAATATGCAGTCGGCTACCTTGTGATGTGTTTGGATGCCTTTTTCGGATATCATCAATTCAAAATAAACCCTGCAAATTGTGAGAAGATTACATTCATCACGGGTGATGGATTGTACTGCTATAATATAATGCATTTTGGCTAAAAAAATGTATGTCATGTAGCAAATGATGATGGATTATATTTTTCGAGATCATAATGTAAGGAATGTTGAGTTCTATGTTGATGATGTACTCATAGAAAGAAAATGTCCAAAGTACCATATTGAAGATCTAAAAAAAAGTTTTTCTACTATTAAAAAACGCACCATTTAGTTGTGCCTTGTAAAGTGCACCTTTGGAGCTGGATTTGGGAAGTTCATGAACTTTCTATTTCCTTTATAAGGTATTTAAATGAAACTAAAGAAAAGTAAAGCAATTATCGTAATGCCCTCACCTCGAAATGCTGAGGAGCTATAGAGGTTGATAGGGTGAATTGCTAGCCTTAGTCAGATCATCTCAAAGTTGGGCGATAAGTACTTAATAATCTTTAAAGTTATGGGAAGTGCTAAGCACTTTGCCTGGAACAAAAAAAATGAAAACTTGCCTTTCAACAATTGAAGTTTCTCCTCTGTTCATCACCTTTACTTCAAAGTAGCAGTCAAGGGAGGAATTGCTTTTATAACTTGAATTTTGCGAGTAAGCGATGAGTTTGATATTCGTTCATGAAGGAGGGAATAAGCAGTGACCGATTTATTATGCAACAAAAATTCTATGCAATGTTTAAAATTGCGTATTCGGGTATTGAGGCGTTTTTCATTCGTGAGGCGAGACGTAAGCCTCAAGGCGTTTTGAGTTGTAAGCCTCAAAATCAAAAGATTGCGTAAATATAAAATGATAAATGTTATAAAACATAAAAAAGCATAAGATATGAAATGAAATCAAAATATCTCAATAATAAGACAACATGAAATATAATTCAACTCAAAATTTTATCTTTCCCAAATCCCAGTATTCTTTACATTAACATATAATTCCAATTTCTAAAAATGAATAGCAATGACATATCACATAAGAACTCATAAGTCATCAACACTGTCATCACTTAGGGGTTCTTCATTTGAATCATCATTATGGTGAACTGCTCTCTCCCCTTCCTCCTCTCCTATAGAGTCCAATGTCGGGCATTTACTTCAAGATTTATGTAAGTTTTAATATATATAGCGTGAGGCGTAAGCCTCATGCCAGTGAGGCAAGGCGGACCTCAAGGCGGGCCTCAACCAACTTGAGGTGCAAGCCTCATAAAAAAAACTCGAGGCGTAAACATCGAGGAGTTTTTTACTAGAATTGCGCAAAGGCGGGCCTCAAGGCAAGCCTCATATTACGCAATTTTAAACCATGATTCTATGCATGTTCAAGCTATGTTAGTCGATCATGAAAAAACTTGCTTGTGCATTAGTTCTCTTTACATTGTGGCTTTGACCTTACTATCAAGTGCACTAGATTCAAGGTGTCATCAACCATCCATTAAAGTGGGTCGTATTGAAGTTAGACCTCTCTGGGCAACTACTTAAAGCGGTCGTGGATCTCAACAAGTTTCAAATAATATATATGCCAAGGAATCCTATCAAAGCCCTAGTGTTTGTTGATTTTTTGGTTGACTTCAATATAATTAGTGTTGAAGAAGCGAACTAGTAAAGAGTATTTGTTCTAACCTGTTTATTTTGATGTGGCCTCTGATACAAGAGTTCATATCAGTCATTTTAAAGTTTATGATGCCATCAAGATTGATTTTCAAGTTGCCAATAATCATGTTGAGTATGCAGCATTGACTGCTGGCTCAAGGTTTATTATTGAAGTGGGGGGAAAACACTTAAAATCTCTGACTCAAAGCTTGTTAATCAAATCAATGAGCAATATGAATCAAGTAGGAAGCTCTTTAGAAATATTTATTCAAGTAAAAAATTAAATTTTTGAAATTTAAATATTTTAAAATTGAGCATATGCCAATTTGATTTCTAAATAGAAAGCACATATAGAGGAACTATTTTAAAGTTTACTAGCTCTATATTTGAAGAAACAGAAGTAATGGAGGTCGATCAACCCTTGGGGTCGAGTTGGTTGGATCCATTTGTTGAGTACTTGAAGTCGGGCATGATATTAGTGAGTGTTAATGATCATCAGTGGCTTAATATAAAGATGATTGTAATTGAGCAACCTAGCACACACACACGAAGGGAGATCTTTAAAAGGTCAATTTTTTTTACTGATCGTATGGGACGAACATTGTTCGTACGAGACGATCAAGTAAGTTATACCCCTCGGAGAGCAATAGAGCGAACAGAAAAGTGAAGAAATTTTTTTAAGTCCTGATCGTCCAGACGAAATGCCAAATTCGTCCCTCGACGATGTCCTCTGATTTCTCACTTTGAACTGTTCGTCCAGACGAAATGGTCCGTTCGTTCCAGGACGATCTTCTCTGGATTCATAACTTGAACTAATTGTCCAGACGAAATACCCAGTTCGTCTCTGGACGATGTCCTCGGGATCCTCACTCTGAACGGATCATCCAGACGAAATACCCAGTTCATCCCTGGACGATCTCCTCTGGATCCTCACTCTGAACTGATCGTCCAGACGAAATACCCAGTTCGTCTCTGGACGATGTCCTCCGGATTCTCATTTTGAACAGTTCGTCCAGATGAAACACACCATTTGTCTTAGGACGATCTTCTCGGGATTCAAGGTTTGTACTGTTTGTCAAGACGAACACGAACATTCGTCCCAGGACGATGTTCTCTGTTCTTTTAACATATGGATCGTATGCAATTATGTTTCAGTATGGCTTTAAAATAACTGTTCGTACCAGACGAACATAATTTGTACGAGACGATGATCGGATACGAAGTCATCCCGTCCCAATGCACATAAGAGTTCGTACATAACAGTTTTACACTTCGTACGTATGAAATCACGATCGTACGGGACGATCATGTACGTACAGAATTGAAAATTAGCAGTTTTTGGACGGTTTTTCATGTCTTTCATATAAAGGTCCTTTGTAAACTGCCTTGTAATCTTTTTGGTCTTTGGTCTTCGTGCTTACTGAAAGAAGTGTGAAGGAGAGAGTGAGAGAGAATGTTTGAAGGAGAGTTTCTACCATTGGAGCGTGAAGGATTCACTTGGTACTCAAAGGTAAGGATCTCAACTTTGTTAATTGTGATTTCTTCACTCTTTTCTCTTGTCCTTCTAGATTTCTTTTGAGAAGATCTTTCAAGAAGATCCGATTCTCTGCCGACACTTGGAGAGTGTGAAAGGACGAAAGGTTCTTTGCCTACACTTGGAGAGTGTGAACAGCGGGAGGTACTCTGTCTACACTTTGAGGGTGTAAAAAGACGGAAGGTTCTCTACCTATACTTGGAGAGTGTGAACAGCGGGAGGTTCTCTGCCTACACTTGGAGGGTGTAAAAAGACGACGGTTCTCTGCCACACTGGTAGTGTGGAAGAGAGTTTTGTGAAGGCTTCTCCGTCTTGCTGTGGGGGCAAAAGGAGAAACACTATTGGTATTAGTGCAATACTCGAAGGGTGCCTCCGGAGAGTAGATGTAGGTCATTTTTGATCGACCACTATAATTCTTGTGTCTTTTTATTTTTCGTTGTTTTTCTTTTTGTTTACTTTACTTTTTTCTGTTGATTTGTGGTTGAAAATTTTTTTTACAAAAAATCATTAAAATTTTTATCGGTTTAAAAATTAAAGAAAGAAATTTTTTAATTACCAATTCACCCCCTCTTGGTTAACCGCTGGGATATAAGCTTAGGTCTAATAACCTAATTCATATTTAACAAGTTTTAACAAGTGATAACAGAGCCTAATTTTAAATTCATAAGTTTAAATTACTTTTTAATTATTGACCATGGCTACATTTGGAAACTGAAACACACTTGAGGGTTACTCTATAACAAGACCTCCATTGTTCGACAATATTCATTTTGATTTTTGGAAAACACGCATGTCTACATTTTTACAGTCAGTTGATTACCATATGTGGATCTTAGTTCAGGAAGGGTATACCAAACCAACTGGATTAGTTAATGGAGTTAGACTTGAAACACCTTTTGCAGACTGGATAGTAGAAGAACGTGACTTAGAACAACGGAATGCCAAATGCTTGAATAGTTTCTTTTGTGCACTTAAATCTGAAGATTACATGCGGGTTTCCACTTGCAAGAGTGGAAAGGACATATGGGATAGACTTTGAATAACTTATGAGGGGACTAATGAAGTTAAATAGTCTAGACTTAATATCTTGTTGCATAACTATGAACTGTTTCATATGATACCCAATGAATATTTTTCTGACATGTACACAAGATTCACATAAATAGTCACCTCTTTACATGCATTAGGTAGGGAACTAATGAATGCTGAAATGGTTAATAAGATACTTCGTTGCTTACCTACTACTCATGATGCTAAAATAACTACAATTACCGAGTCTAAAGATTTAAATATCTATTATATTGATAATCTTTTTGGATCACTAATTGCTTACGAGCAAGGGGTGAGTCAAAGAAAGATTGATGCAGGTGAACCACGAAGGGAGAAGAACATTGCACTGAAGTGGAGGAGTTAGAGAGTGAACTCTCATAACCTGAGGATGAAGACGATATTGCACTAATGACTAGGCAATTCAGAAGCTTTCTGAAGAGGAAGTAAAAGAGATGCCAGCAATGGAATTGAGATAAATTTAATAAAAATGTCAATATTTTAAATGATGTTATTTGCTATGAGTGAAGGAAACCTAGTCATATTAAGTCAGATTGTCCAAAACTCAAAGCCACTCCTAGCAAGGAGAAGGTAGAGGAGAAATCAATTGTGAAGAAGGGCAAGAAGAAATTCCAAAGAGCTTTCTGGGCGAACTCAGCTTCAGACTCATCAGAGATTGAAAAGGAAGAGGAAGTCACTAATCTGGGCTTAATGACCGATAGTCTTGATTAGTCAGATCAAGAAGAGGGATGTGACTTGACTTATAATGAACTTTTTGAAGTCTCTGAACACATACATGACGCATATAGGAAGTTAAAGAAAAAACATACTAGTCTGAATTTAGAATTTCTAGAATTACAAAAAGAATAAGAGATCCTTAGGAAAGACCATGCTTTAATTGATGACAACCACATGAAATTATTTGATGAGTATGACGACTTGAATAAAAATCATGAAAGTTTAACATCTTCCTATGTAAAACTTGAAAAAGAATTTAAAAAATTTAAGGATGATTTTGAGAGCAAAATTTATAGAATTAATTATACGAATTGAATTTTGGAAGATATGAATTCATTTTACAAATTGAAGATAAAAGCTCTCGAGGATAATAAGATACCCCCTAGATTTGAAGATTTTACTAATCCTATTTTGTATCCTAAATTTATGCAATCCCTTAATAGACAGATTAATAGTAGAAGACTTAGGAATCCCTTTTCGGAGTCAAATATCATAATTGTGGATTGTTTGGACATATAGCTCATACTTGTATTTTGAAAAAGAAAACTTATTTGGTGTGGAGACCTAAGATGCATAAACTTAGACATATCATACATGCATCTGATTATAAATTGTCAAAAGGAGAACCTAAACTTGTTTGGGTTCCCAGGTCTAACATTTGATAATTTTGCAGGGTCGCTTTCACACAAGGCCTCGTGAGAGCATATGGTACCTGAACAGCGGATGCTATAAACATATGACTGGAGATAATAAACAATTCATATCGTTGGAAGCCAAGAGTGGAGGCAAGGTAACACTTGGAGATAAAACCACTAGGAAAGTGGTTGGGTTAGGTATAATTGAAAAATTTAAGAACTTTTTTTATTGAAAATGTACTACTGGTTGAAGGCTTAAAACATAATCTTCTAAGCATAATTCAGCTTTGTGATAAATGTTATTCTGTGAAATTCTTTCCTACAAGCTGCATATTAAGTCTTAATAGTATTAATGATTTAAATGGCATAAGGGTAAACAATGTGTATATGCTAGATTTGAATTGCATTAAAACTTCTACTGTTTTTTGTTTAAAAATTATTTCTGATGAGTCATGGCTTTGACATAGAAGATTTTGTCACTCTAGCATGAAAAATCTTAAGAGGATTATGCAAAAGAACATAGTAAGAGGTATACCAAAATTAGACTTTTTTAAGGACCATCTTTGTGATGCATGCCAATTAGGAAAACAGGTGAAGTCCTTTTTTCAGTCCAATAAGGATCTTAGAACTAATAAACCATTGGAGATTTTACATATGGATCTTTTTAGACCAATTGAAAATGTAAGTCTAAGAGGAAAGGTATACGGATTTGTGATTGTGGATGATTATTCTAGATTCACATGGGTTAGATTTCTATATCATAAAAGTGAATTATTTGAGGAGTTTAGAAATTTTTGACATGGATTCAAATGAAACTAGGTAGTGAGATTTTAACAATTTAAAGTGATCATGGAGGAGAATTTGAGAATAAAAAATTTGAGAATTTTTGTAAGGAAAAAGGAATTGATCACAATTTTTTTGCACCTAGAATCCCTCAGCAGAATGGGGTAGTCGAAAGAAAAAACAGAACATTAATTGAAGCCGCCTGAGCCATGTTGACAGAATACTCACTTCCTAAATATTTTTGGACTGAGGCGGTTAGCACTGCATGTTATGTTCTGAATAGGGTGAATATAAGATCAAAATTAAATAAAACACCCTATGAGTTGCTGAAGGGAAGAATACCTAATTTGTCACATTTGTATGTTTTTGGATGTAAGGTGTTTATTCATAATAATGAAAAATCTGCCTTAGAAAAATTTGATCCAGAATCAGATGAAGATATTTTTATAGGATACTCAAGTGTTGGAAAATCTTATAGAGTATTCAATAAAAGAACTTTAGTAATTGAGGAGATCACACATGTTGTATTTGATGAATCAGGAAGTTTAGAAAAGGCAATTGTTGAAGAGGATGAAATTGAGAATAACTCCCAAAGATTGATAAAATAAATTTGGAAGAAAATTTAGAGATAAAAAACCCAATGCCTAGAGATTTGAGATTTTCTAAAAACCACCCAAAAGAATTGATTATAGGTGAACCTAGTGGGCGTGTTAGGACTAGGCGTGGATTAAACAAAGAAGTCAATCACTCAGCCTTTATTTCAACCATAGAACCTACAAATATTGATCAAGCACTTTTGGATCTTGACTATGCAAGAAGAGTTAAATCAATTTGTAAGAAATGAAGTTTGGGAATTAATTGCAAGGCCAAGAATCAAAGTTTAGTTGGAACTAAGTGGGTTTTCAAGAACAAAATGAATTACTCAGGAGTAGTCATTAGAAATAAGGCAAGATTGGTGGTTAAGGGGTATAATCAAATTGAAGGAATTGATTTTGAGGAGACTTTTGCCCCTGTAGCTAGACTTGAATCAATTAGGGTTTGTTAGCTTATGCCTGTTTTAGAGGATTTAAATTGTACCAAATGGATGTTAAAAGTGTCTTTTTAAATGGGATAATTCAAGAGGATGTTTTGTAGAACAACCTCCAAGCTTTGAAAATTCTAAACACCCAAATCATATTTTCAAACTAAAAAAGAATTATATGATTTGAAACAGGCACCAAGGGCTTGGTATGAGAGATTGAGCACCTAGGGCTTGGTTTTGTTAGGAATTATATGGTTTGAACCCTCGGGATCCTCACTCTGAACGGATTATTCAGACGAAATACCCAGTTTGTCCCTGGACAATCTCCTCTGGATCCTCACTCTGAACTGATCGTCCAGACAAAATACCCAGTTGTCTCTGGACGAGGTCCTCAGGATTCTCATTTTGAACAGTTCGTCCAGACGAAACACACCATTCATCTCAGGACGATCTTCTCGGGTTTCAAGGTTTGTACTGTTCGTCAAGACGAACATGAACATTCGTCCCAAGACGATGTTCTTTGTTCTTTTAACATATGGATCGTCTGTAGTTATGTTTCAACGTAGCTTTAAAACAACTGTTCGTACCGGACGAACATAGTTCGTACGGGATGATGATCGGGTACGAAGTCACCTCATCCCAATGCACATAAGAGTTCGTACGTAATAATTTTACACTGTTCGTACGTACGAAATCACGATCGTACGGGACGATCATATATGTACAGAGTTAAAAATTAGCAGTTTTTGGACGATTTTTCATGTCTTTTACATAAAAGGTTCTTTGTAAACTGCCTTGTAATCTTTTTGGTCTTTGGTCTTCGTGCTTATTGAAAGAAGTGTGAAGGAGAGAGTGAGAGAGAGTGTTTGAAGGAGAGTTCCTATCATTAGAGCGTGAAGGATTCACTTGGTACTCAAAGGTAAGGATCTCAACTTTATGAATTGTGATTTCTTCACTCTTTTCTCTAATCCTTCTAGATTTCTTTTGAGAAGATCTTTCAAGAAGATCTGGTTCTCTGTCGATATTTGGAGAGTGTAAAAGGACGAAAGGTTTTCTGCCTACACTTGGAGAGTGTGAACAGCGGGAGGTACTCTGCTATACTTGGAGGGTATATAAGGACGGAAAGTTCTCTGCCTACACTTGGAGAGTGTGAACAGCAGGAGATTCTCTACCTACACTTGGAGGGTATAAAATGACGACTGTTTTCTGTCGCACGGGTAGTGGTGGAAGAGAATTTTGTGAAGGCTTCTCCGCCTTACTGTGGGGGCAAAAGGAGAGACACTATGGTATTAGTGCAATACTCGGAGGGTGCCTTCGGGGAGTGGATGTAGGTCGTGTTTGATCGAACCACTATAAATCTTGTGTCTTTTTATTTTTCGTTGTTTTTCTTTTTGTTTACTTTACTTTTTTCTGTGTATTTGTGGTTGAAATTTTTTTTTACAAATAATCATTAAAGTTTTTATCGGTTTAAAAATTAAAGAGGGAAATTTTTTAATTACCAATTCACCCCCCATCTTGGTTAGCCGTTGGGATATAAGCTTAGGTTTAACAACCTAATTCATATTGAACAAGTTTCAACATGTTCAAATTTAAAATTTAAGAATAATTTAGAAAACTTAATACAAAAGATTTTTCTTGAATAAAATATATTTATTGGAAAAGATTTAAATGAACATGTTAGTAGAAAAATAGAATATTTGATAAGCATTCGTGGTTGCTATTAGTTTGGAGTGACCAATGGTGGTGGTAGGATCATATTAGATTTTTCTCTTGCTTATAATTTTGTAATTGCTAACACCTTTTTTTTTTAAAAAAAAGAGGAACATCTCATCATTTATAAGAATGGATATAGTAAAACTTAGATCGATTATTTTCTTATATGAAAAATAAATTGTTCAAATTGCAAAAATATAAAGTTATTCCGAGTGAAAGTTTTTGTGCCTTACATTGCTTATTAGTTTTAAATTTTAAGATGTAGGGGTATAAGATAAAAAATAAAATAAAATATTATTTTAGGATTAGATATGGACATTTGAAGAAATATTAAAAAAATATTTTTGAAAGTAAGATTTAAGATCTTAAGATTTTGACTGTACATAAGAAAGCTAATATTATATGAGAAAAAATAGCTAGTGATATTAAGAATATTGTAAAGGATGTGCTTTGAGTATCAAAATAAGCAAATTTCTAATAGTAAAAATAGTTGGTGGTGAAATCAAAATATGTAAGAAAAAATAAAAAATAAAAAGCTGTGTTGTAAAACATGATTTAGATGAAAAACTCAATAATCGGGAAATTTACAAAGAGACCTGTAAGGAGTTTAAGAAAATAATATGTTATTTAAAGAATTTAGCATTTAATGATTTATATAATAGATCAGATAAGAAGTGCGAGAGGTATATATATAAGTTAGCCAAACTGAGAGATAGGAGAAAGATGTAATTCAAGTGAAGTGCATTAAAGATGAAGATCAAAAAATATTTTAATTAGAAGATGATATTCAACAAAAGTAGATGATATATTTTGATAAGCTTTTCAATGAAGATTATGAAAGTACGATTGAATTTAGTGACCTTAACATGCTAAATGAAAAAAAAAAAAATTTATTTATATCGGCGTATTAGTAAAATTAAATTTAGAAAGGCTTTAAATAAAATGAAATATGGAAAATCTATTAGACATGATATTCCAAAGATGTGGAAATACTTTGGAGATGATGTAATTTCTTGGCTTATGAAAATTTTCAATATTATTTTGAAAACTAAAAAGATGCTATATGAGTTGAGAAGGATTGTGTTGATTCCTTTATTTATGAATAATTGTGATGCATAATAGTGGGAATTATAGAGGAATTAAGTTAATGTGCCATACTCTAATATATTTATGAGAGTTAAAATTCGTAGAAATTCAAGTCATTGAAAACAAAAGTAAGATATTAGTCACTACAACAAGCAAAACAAAATCTGTAATAGGAATGACTGACAAATATGATCCTATGACCTATCTTTCTCCTCTCCCAAGTACTCATCAAACTTAAGGGAAAATTCTATAAGATGAGATTTATAATATTTTATGGCGCAAATTGTTGGCCATTAAAAGAGAAGCATAAAATTAAGTTAAGTGTTATAGAGATGATGATGTTTGGGTGGATGAGTTGCTTGACTCTTAGTGAATGAATGTGAAATGAGCATACACATGTAAAAGTTGGAGTAGCTCCAGTGGCGGATAAGATTAGCTAAAGTTGTCTTAGATGGTTTGGTCATATAAAAAGTCAGCCTTTCAATGACCCAATTAAGAAAGTATATGTATTATATTTTACTTATGTTAAGAGAGGTAGAGATAGATCTAAAATGACTTGGTTAGAAAATATTAGAAATGACATTATTTTTATTAGATTTAAATGAAAATTTGACTCTTAACAAAACACAATAGAGAAAAAATATTCATGTAGCTAAACCTCATGTAGTGGGATAAATGCTTGATGTTGTTGTCTCTCTTATAAATTTTTATTCAAAAATAAATGAAAATATCAAGTTTTCTAAAAAAATTGTTACTATTATTTTATGCGCTAAAAGCTTATTGAATACAAAAATACTTTGCTTATTTGCTGAATAACGAAGTACTTCGGGAATTAATCGAATAAATGAGTACTAGAAATAATTGTTCCATATCATTAAAAGAAAAGAAAAGAATAATTTATTTAAAAGAAATATGCTAATTGATTTAAGTTATCTATTGAAGACAATCAACTTCAAATAATGATTTAGATCGACATTGAAAAATCTTTTTCTAAAAAATGTTCTTGAATAAAATAGTGGAAAAGGTTGATTACTTAAATGAAAGGTTAAAATTGAATTATCTTCCCAAGTAGCGCTAAGTTGAGAGATAGAGAGAGAAAGTCTGAGTTCTAGAGAGAGAAAGTTTGCCAATTTTGAATTTTCTATTCGTGTGTTTTCTGCGGGTGGAGCTTCTTGGCGGGGACTGATAGTTGGCAATCTCATGTTGGTGGATCTTCCATCGCTCCATTGTTTAAAATAACAAGTTCAGTAATTAATTTTGCTGGATTCAAAGGAAAGGTTCTGGGTAAAGAAGATGCGGATCACAATATCAGGAGAAATCAAAATGAGTTGGTAATCAGAGAAGGCTTCCGTCCTCCTGTTCGTCAAAATGTCACAATTGAGGGAAAAGGAAAAGAAGCTGTTTTGTTTCAATGTCCGTTGCCCGCGTTGGATCTGGAAGTTATCAATAAACCTAATTCTTTTCAGAATTCGGGGAAATTTGACTTTGAATTTTCGTCTTCTTCAGGTTTGGTTTTGAAAGTTAACAGATTTATTGGTATTAATGATGAGAATGATCACGATTCATTAAATTGCAACTTGTATGTGAATTTTGATATTTCTGAGAATGAAAATCCGTCTAATTCTCAAAATTTAGATTTCTCTTCTCTGGATAAACCTGATGACAAATGCTATCAAGTTAAATACTGATATGTTAATGCATAAAAATGATTGGAATGATGTGCCTAAAGATGTTTTCATTAATGCATGAAAAAAACCTCTTCATATTAAAGTTGATTATAATGTTGATTCAACTGAAATATTTGATGATGGGATTGCGGTAAAGTTAAATATTGATATGGAATTAGCAAATTCTCATGTTTTAAAGAACTCACTTGTAGTGAAAATGTTATGAAAAAATATTCCTTTTCTTGTTAGTAGCACGAAGTTTAGAAGACAATAGAGAAAATTTGGTAGTTTTCATTTAACAACCCTAGGTTTAGATTGGATTCTCTATTCATTTAATTCTGCTGAAGCTATGGATGATGTTTTTAGTGGTGGCCCTTGGTATGTTGGAGGTCACATTGTTGGCATGGATAAAGGGTCTCCATTATTTTCACCATTATCATTGAAAGGGCTATCTGCACCAGTATGGATTCATCTTCCCCATTTAGCTTTGCAATGTTAGGATGAAGTCAATATTACTAGAATTGCTTCAAAAGTTGGAGTACCTATGTACTTAGATGGTAATTCATTTAAATGGGGAATGAGGGAATTTGCTCGAATTTGTGTCCGGATTAATCTCAAATCTAAATTACTTGTTGGAATTTGGGTGGAAGGATTGTGCGTGGAAGGATTGTGCGGAAGATTCTTTCAAAATATTGAATATGAGAAGATTGCGCCTTTTTGTTTCCATTGTGGCAAAATTGACCATTTGAGTTTTGGTTGTCTTGAAGACAACAAATGTTCATAATGTTTCTTCTAAAGTTTGTTTTAACAAAGGTCCGTCTAGATCTATTCCTGAATTGCAAGGTTATTTAAGCAAAATTCGTCTTCTAGTCATTGTCAACCAGATGAATATGGGCTATGAATTCATGTCAAATTTCCAAAGAATAGATTTAAATCTTCGATGAAGGATAATGTTTCAAAATCACTGAAAAATTCAAAGGAAGTGGCAAAAGGCAAGCAAAAATCTGTTGTGTATCAAGTTATTGGGAATGAATTTAAGAAACAACCCTTAAATGAAAGTGTGTTTAATAAAAACAAATATGATGATTTGAAAGATGTGTAATGTAGGCAACCAGGGGGTAGATTATTTGCCTTGTAATTTTGGTGAGCTGCTAAGTCCACTTCTAAAATCAGCTCATTAAAGCTCAGTTGCCGCTTCTTTTTTAGCTCATAAATTGGAATTAAATAGGTTCTCCCCCCCCCCCCCCCCCCTTTTCCCCCTTCCCTTGGACCTTCGGTTTCCCCACCTTGCTCCCGTTCCCGTGGCTGGTTCCTTCTCCTTGGCTACCTGTTCCGGTTCCTTGGGCTACTTGTTCCGATTCCCTGTGGTGCCCGTGCCCGTCTCCCGTGGCTGCCTTTTTCTGTTCCCTGTGTGGCCCTTTGGCTGCTGCTTCTTGTCAGCCCCTTGGCCTTCTATTTCCCCTATTTTGATTGGTTTAATTGGGGGTATTTTGGGCTGTTTGGCTGCCCCATTTCTCCTATATATATGTGATGTTTTGTAAGCATAAAAAAGAGGTTATGTGCTGATTTTTGGAGATGAAAACCTAAGGTTTTTTTCTTGGAAAAGCTTGAGAGCTTGTTCCACTTCCTCTTCTTCTTGGGAAAGCTTGCGAGTTTGTCCTCTCTGCAACTTCGTCTGAGCTTTTTATCTCTTTCTTTTCTTTGCAAGTGATCACCCCATCTGTATCTTTCTTCTCAATGGATTGATGCTTCTTTAGGTGTTGTTTTAAGTATTTCATGCTATTATTATCAATGTATTATTTGTTTAAGTGTCATTTCTGTTATTGTATTTTTATTTTGTGTTTCTTTTTTTGTGACCAAGGGTCTCCTACTTGTTTTGGGAGCTTTTGGTTGCATCTATTTGGTATCAGAGCCTAGGTTATAATTTTCCTAGGTTATTTGTGTCTTTTCTTTTTAAGTATTTACAAAAAATGGATAACCATAAAAAATTGAGTCAGTTGTGTGAGAAAATCAGCTAGAAGATCTTGAAGTCCAAATTCCAATGGACAGATGAATTCCGTTGGAAGGAAGTTCAATCGATCCCCTACAAAATGAATTATACAAGCTTAAATGAAAATGCAACTGTGTACGAAACATTACTTGAAGAAAAAGTGACTTCTGCCGGACCAATTCATACAAGAAAGAGAAATTATCCTGAAGAAGTATGCGGCTAAGATTTAAGAATTGGATGTGGTGCTTTCGCCTCGTCGGAAAAATCCTAAAACATCCTCATCAGGAGATGAGTCCTTTCAACCGGAGAAGAATTTGATGTAGGCAAGGGGGGGGGGGGGCAAAATTATTTGTCTTGTAATTTTAGTGAGATGCTAGGTCCTCATCTAAAATCAGCTCATTAAAGCTCAGTTGCTGCTTCTTTTTCAGCTCATAAATTGGAATTAAATAGGTTCTTGCCCCCCCCCCCACCCCCATTTCTCCCTTCCCTTGGACCTTCGGTTTCCCCACCTGGATCCCCTTCCCGTTGCTGGTTCCTTCCCCCTTAGCTGCCTGTTCCGGTTCCATGGGATGTCTGTTCCAGTTCCTTAGGTTTCCTGTTCCGGTTCCCTGTGGTGCCCGTTCTTATCTCCTGTGGCTGCCTTTTTCGGTTCCATGTGTGGCTCTTCGGCTGCTGCTCCTGGACAGCCCCTTAACCTTCTATTTTCTCTGTTTTGATTGGTTTAATTGGGGGTATTTTGGATTGTTTTGCTGCCCCATTTATGTTTTGAAAGATAAAAAAGGATGTTATGTGCTGTTTTTTGGAGATGAAATCCTGAGTATTTTTTTTTTTGGAAAAGCTTGAGAGCTTGTTCCGCTTCTTCTCTCTTCTTCTTGGGAAAGCTTGCGAACTTGTCCTTTATTAAACTTCGTATCAGCTTCTTGCCTCTTTCTTCTCTCCGCAAGTAACCACCCCATCTGTATCTTTTTTCTCAATGGATGCAAGCTTCTTTAGGTGTTGTTTTAAGTGTTTCATGCTATTATTATCAATGTATCATTTGTTTAAGTGTCATTTGTGTTATTGTATTTTTATTTTGTGTTTTTTTTACCAAGTGTCCTCTACTTGTTTTGGAAACTTTTGGTTGCATCAATGTGTCTGGCAGACCTGAAGTTAATAATACTTGTATTATCTTATCTGCTTCTTCTCAAAATTTTGATAGAAATCCTGTTTCAGAAGTTTTAGAGGTCTGTAATGAAAAAACTGAGGTGGTTTCTGCTATCTGTTTAGCAAATAATAAAATCTTCTTTCTGAATCTACTGAAGATTTAGTTTTTGAGATTCCTGCTGTTACTCTTGTTATAAATATTGATCATACCATGATGGGGACATCAAATCATGGAAAGTATATCAGAGATGTGACCGACGATCTGCGGCCACGATCACACCGATCTATTTTTGATTCATTATTTGTATTTGTTTTATTTATTTGCATTATGTATTTGTTTTAGTTGCATTTTCTGTTTTTACCCTTAAGGGTTTGGTCATATGGAATCCCTGGGGGCAACATAGTTTTTTAGTTCCCTTTCATTGTATGAGGCTATTTATAAGCCCCTTATATCTCTTTTCAAGTTAATGAAGAATTATAATGAAAATTTCTACAATGTTGTATTTTTGTGAGAGTTTGAGAGCTTTGGAGAGAAATCCCTTGGAGAGGGAAATGGATCACACACTAACCTTGGAAGCTTCCGGGTTCATGGCTATTTTCTTTCCTATCTTTTCTTCTTCTTCCCTTCCCCTCCCTGCCACCATACGGCCAAGGCCTTGCTCCTAAAGATCTCGGCTACCTCCAGGCACCCTCATCGCCAGCCAACTCTAAGCCCACATCCCTAACTCTCGGCCAACCACTACACCCCACCACCTCTCCTACTCGGCTATCCCCACCTCCACACCATCACATCTCCAAACCCTAACCTAGCCTAGCCGCTGGCCAAAGGCCTTCCCTCCTTGCTGCCCACATTCAAAATCCCCTCATTACTACTTTCCTTTTTCCTCCCAACCCATTTGGAAAGTCTTAAAATTCAAATTTTTAATCAATTTGAAATTTGAATTATTTCCTAAAATTGAACTCTATTTTAGAAAAATTTCCTAAATCAAATCCAAATCAATTTTGAATTGGATTGGAATTAAATCCTTCTCCTTAATTTGGGATTCCCAATTAAGCAAGTAATCAATCTCCATCCATAAACACCATCCCTTTTTCATGCCTCCCCCCTTGTCCCCATTATTTAATTTCTTTCCAAAATAAAGCCTCTCCCATGGGAAAGAATTCAAACCCTTTCCTCTCTCTCTTACCCGCCCCCTCACTCTCTCCCTAATCCTCCATTAAATCCTTCCAAATTTAGAGTATTAATTAGGTAAACGATTACCAAATTTTCCTCCATCCTCCACCTTTTAAAATCTGAACCATATTTCCCCACCTCCCTCTCTAACCTTGCCGGCCTTTCCCTAACCCCAACTCCACCAAAATCGGAACCTAAACTCTCCCAAGCCCCTGCCTTGGCTGACCACCATCCCATCCCTTCTTCTACTTGGATTCCTTGGAGAAACTTCTTTCTCTCAAGAAGAATCTTCAAGGACAGCAAAGGGCATCTTCCACAATACTTCAACGCCACGTATCATATGCATGGCCAATCTTGAACTCAACTCCAGCTTCTTCTACAACGAACAAGTCTTCGTCGACATCCTCTGATCACCTTTCTTCGACATCAATTCGGAGGTAGATAATTCCGTCGAGGAATATTTGGAGTGTATCATATTCACTCTTTCAGAATCCATCGAAGAACAGCTTTCCACGATTTAATGGTTAATCACCACCAGGCCAAGACAAGGGTGAACTCTTTCCCCCTCTTTAATTTCCTTATTATTCTCCTTCGATTGTGGTTGTGTATCAAGCATTAGGAATCGTGTAAAGCTCTTTGCCAAAGCTTAGTAAACGTAGGGAATGAGTGTTGGACATCTATGCATTTAATCTCGTTGTTAATCTAGGGATGTTATTGGAATCCTCTATATGTTCTTATGTTGAGTTTTATAATTGTTTTATGATCCTAACTATTATTGTGTGACTTGGCCTTATTTTCCATTTTTGTTAAATGGCTAACATTTAATTATTATTGCTCTTATTTGAAAGCATGTAAATTCTTATATCAATCATTTAAAGCATTCATAATTCTACATCATTTGATATGAGAGCATGGTTGTATTTAGGTGCCTATTAGGAACTCCGTAGAACTACCACTGATTGATTTGATACCTTAGATCAAGGTAGGAACAACCATATTCCTTACACTTCGTTTAGACCTCCTTCCATGTACGGGGATGACACTTTTCCGGATGAGGGACCACCTCACGCCCCTTATCGAGCTACCTAATATGGACATGATCATAACCTTGACCCGAATGTTCCACTAATGAAAAATATCAAGGTTGATGCCCCAACCTTTGATGGTACCCTCGATCCTCAGCTCTTTCTAGATTTGATTAAGTGTATGGATAGTTTCTTTAAGTGGTACAACATCTCTGAGGCAAGAAAATTTAGATCGCAACAAACCGGTCAAGGATTAGATCGTATCTTTTGATGATTATCTGATTCGATGCAAAGGGGAGACCTCCATTACCCCCGTACAAATTATGTTCATGTTTTGTACCAGATTGCCTGAGGATCTTCGCAACGAACTGTTTGCCCGGAATGTTACTACCCTTGAAAATGCCTATAGCTTAGTGTTAGACATGGAGGAAACCAGTTCCCAACACCCTAGTCGACACCACGACTCTAGGCCTTCCTACATACCTTCCAGTAGTTCCACTCCTCACACCTCCACTGCCCGACCGACCATAGGAGCACTACCTGACCATCCTCTTGTCCTCCCACACCCCATCATAATTTTAGAAGTAAGCCTCCCACTCCGGATACCCTTCAATCTAACCATGGGACAAAGTAATTTAGATGCCAGGGGTATGGGCATATCACTTCTCAGTGCTCCAGTCCCTATAAAGTTACAATTATCGAGGAGATCACTGAAGAAGAATTCGAGCCCGAGGTCGATCAGATTCACCAAGTGGAAAATGAGGGTGATTTCTTTGAGGAGGATGATGACACTACTGTCCTCCATTGCATTCTGAAAGTTAACACCTCTCCCATCTGCGTGGTGAGATGTGCGTTGTCTCACTCTGCTGCCACCGATTACTGGCGTAGGACTACAATCTTTCACACCTATAGTAAAATCAGTGACAAGAACTTTAAGGTCATCATGTATAGTGGAAGCTGCATCAATGTTGTCTCCTCCAGTTTGGTGTCTAAGCAGGGTCTGTCTGTCGATTCTCACCCCAACCCCTATAAGGTAGCATGGGTCAACTCCACTGCCTTGGAGGTGAAGGAATGAAGCTTCATACCTATCTCCTTTGTTGACTATAAGGAGAATGTTTGGTGTGATGTGTTGATTATGGATGTTTGACAAATCCTTCTAGGTTGTCCCTAGATTTTTGAGAACGATGTATACATCTATGGGCATTCGAACACCCTCGTGTTCGAACATGCAGGCAAAAAGATCAAGTTTTTGTCGTCACAGCTTCGGGTTAAGGATGATCCCAAAATCCAACCCTGTTAAATCCAAGAAAGGATTGAACCTGGTAACCGCCAATGTTCTTGATTCTGAGTTAGCCTAAGGCTCACCATATAAGCCTTAGTCGATCGTGAGACTTCCAATGAGTCTAACGAGCCAATCCCTCATGACGCCAAGCTATACTTAGTTTGCTAATGTCTTTCCTGATGATCTTCCTGATCAATTACCTCCGCGTAGAGACATCCAACATACTATAGATTTTGTCTGTGGAGCCTCTCTCTTAACTTGCCACACTATCACATGAACCCCACAGAACATGCTGAACTCAAGAAGCAGGTGGATGAGTTATTATAACGAGGCTTTATCAAAGAAAGTCTTAGTCCCTGCACTGTACCTGCCTTTCTTACACCTAAGAAGGATGGATCCTGACGAAGTGTATTAATAACCGTACTATCAATAAGATCATTGTCAAATATTATTTTCCTATCTCAATGTTAGACGATATGCTTGATATGATGACGGGAGCAACTCTATTTTTTAAGATTGATCTAAATAGTGGATACCACCAGATCTAGATCTGATCCGGTGATGAGTGGAAAACTACCTTCAATACTACGGGAAAACATGCGAAAGGACGATACAACGAATTGTATCGAGCGTATCGACGAATTCGTTCCGTCGGCAACTACCGGCGCACGTTCCGGCGCCAGTTCCGCCGCTTTTTACCGGCGACGACTTTGCGCCGCAAACAAAATGTTGGTTGTCTACGGCGAACTTGCGGCGTTTTGTTCGCCGGTAAGTACCGGCGGAAGATTCGACAGAAACTTACTGGCGCATATGGCGCCGGAATTTATCGGTTGGAAGTCGTCGGCACCAATCGGATTTAGTCCGCCGGTAATGCGTCGGGAAGTACGCCGGAAAGTGTTCCGGCGCATTAAATTCGCCGAAAAAAATTTATCGACGCGACCTAAACCGGCGTAGGCATTTCCGCCGAAACGTGTGCCAGAAACTTATAATTCCGTCGTATTTTCTGTCTGTTCCGGCGGATTTAGTCCGTCGGTAATGACGGGTTTTCCTGTAGTGCAAGACCAAGGATAGTTTATATGAGCGGTTAATCATGCCATTCGGATTGAATAATGTCCAGAGTTCTTTCATGAGAATCGTGACCCAAGTGCTGTGCCCTTTTATGAGAAAGTTTATCATTGTCTACTTTGACAACATTCTTATTTATAGCCAATTGGTGAGTCAGCACTTAGACCTTTTAAGGCAAGTTTGCGAGATCTTATGGAAGAAAAACGTTATGCCAATCCCAAGAAATGCACCTTCCTTGTTGACCGTGTTATCTTTCTGAGCTTTATTATTTCAGCTCAAGGGGTCTCTACAAACCTCAAGAAGGTGAAAGCCATTGTAGAATGGTTGATTCCTCAGAACAGCCGGGAAGTCCGCAGCTTCCACAAACTAGCCACCTTCTATATGAGATTTATTTGAAACTTTAGCACCATTGTATCCTCTATCACTGACTGTCTCATAAAAGGTGATTTCCACTGAACCCCGGCTGCCACCAAAGCCTTTGAAGAGATTAAGAAAAGAATGGTGGAAGCCTTGGTGATGAGACTTCTTGATTTCTCCAAAGTTCAGAAGCTTTGCATCACTAGCACGTTCCATAGGGAATTTCTAGTTTGAGAACTCCACGCCATAGGCCTTGCTAGGCACTTTGGCCCGGATAAGACGATAGAAGCCGTGGAGTACCTTTTCTTTTGGCCTAGTCTGAAGAAGGATGTTGGTAAAATGGCCAGCATGCGCCACACTTGCCAACTTGCCAAGCAACCCAAACAAAACACTGGTCTCTACACCCCTCTACCTATTCCCAGCTGTCATTGGCAAGATGTTAGCATGGATTTTATCTTAGGCTTGGCCAAAACTGTCCGTTGGAATGACACCATTTGTGTTGTAGTTGATCGATTTTCCAAAATGACCAATTTCCTACCCTGCTCCAAGACATCTGACGCCTCTATTGCCAAACTTTACTTCAATGAGGTCATCAGATTACATGGTTTACCCAAAACCATTGTATCTGACAGAGATGTCAAGTTCACCACTTATTTTTGGAAAACTCTATTGATTAAAATTGACACTAAATTGTAATTCTCCACAGCCTTTCATCTTCAAACTGATGGCCAAATCGAGGTGGTCAATAGGAGCTTAGGCAATCTGTTAAAATCCATGATAGTTGAACATATTAAGGAATGGGATTCCATACTACCCACAACTGAGTTCACCTATTATAATTCTGTGAAACGTACAACTGGCTTAAGTCATGCTGAAATTGTTTATGAGTTCAAACCTAGACAGCCTCTAGATTTCATACCCATGTGTTCTAAGTATAGGATTTTTGAGTCTGTATCCTCATTTGCATTACATATGCATGAACTTCATAAAGAAATTGCACGCTAGATCGAAAAGAGAAATAATGATTATAAACTTTATGCTGGCCTTAAACGAAAATTTAAAACTTTTGAGGTTGGCGATTCAGTGATGGTGCGGATTCATCCGGAACGGTTCCCGCAAGGAAAGATTAAAAAGTTACACGCTAAGAGTGGGGGGCCATTCAAAATAATTAAGAAAATCAATGGTAATGCTTATGTAGTGGATCTGCCTGCAGAATTCAATATTAATCCCTCTTTTAATATAGAAGATCTAGTAGCATATGAATGCCCAAAATTTAACCCACCAAATCCACTTCAAAAACAGCCTTGTGTGACCCCACCCTGTGAGAACCCAAACCTATCTCCACTTTCAAACATTCCCAAAATACCTATGGCAGAGAAGGTTGGCATGATTCTGAGTGATGATACCATTTTCACAAGAGGTGGACGAAGAAGGTATTTGATCTGGTGGAGAGGTAAGCCTGAGTCAGAGAATACTTGGTTGGATCACGAGGAGTTACAACAGATTGACCCCGACGCATTGGAGATTTATGAGAGCACTCAGGACGCATACTTGATGGAGTCGAGCTTTTTCCCACTCTGGGAGAATGATGGGGACATCAGATCATGGAAAGTATATCAGAGACGTGGCCGACGATCAACGTCCACGATTGCACCGATTTATTTTCGACCCATTATTTGTATTTGTTTTATTTATTTGCATTATGTATTTGTTTTAGTTGCATTTTCCATTTTTACCCTTAAAGGTTTGGTCATATGTAAAGCCCTAGGGGCAACGCTGTCTTTTAGTTCCTTTTTATTGTATGAGGCTATTTATAAACCCCTTATGTCTCTTTTCAAATTAATGAAGAATTATAATGAAAATTTCTACAATTTTGTGTTTTTGTGAGAGTTTGAGAGCTTTGGAGAGAAATCCCTAAGAGAGGGAAACGGATCACCCACCAACCTTGGAAGCTTCCGGGTTTGTGGCTATTTTCTTCCATATCTTTTCTTCTTCTTCCCTTCCCCTCCCACCGTACGGCCAAGGCCTTGCTTCTAAAGCCACCAGCCACCTCCAAGCACCCTCACCGCCGGCCAATCCTAAGCCCACATCCCTAACTCTCGGCCAACCACTACGCCCCACCACCTCTCCTACTCGGCTATCCCCACCTCCACATCACCACATCTCCAAACCCTAACCTAGCCTAGCCGCCGCCAAAGGCCTTCCCTCCTTGCCGCCCACATTCAAAATCCCCTCATTACTAGTTTCCTTTTCCCTTCCATCCCATTTGGATAGTCTTAAAATTCAAATTTTAAATCATTTGAAATATGAACTATTTCCTAAAATAGAACTATTTTTTAGGAAAGTTTCCTAAATCAAATCCAAATCAATTTTGAATTGGATTAAAATTAAATCCTTCTCCTTAATTTTGGATTCCCAATTAAGCAAGTAATCAATCCCCGTCCATAACCCCATCCCCCTCTTCATGCCTCCCCCCTCCTTGTCCCCACTCTTTAATTGCTTTCCAAACTAAAGCCTCTCCCATGGGAATGATTTCAAACCCTTTCATATGTAAAGCTCTAGGGGCAACGCTGTCTTTTAGTTCCTTTTCATTGTATGAGACTATTTATAAACCCCTTATGTCTCTTTTCAAGTTAATGAAAAATTATAATGAAAATTTCTGCAATTTTGTGTATTTATGAGAGTTTCAGAGCTTTGGAGAGAAATCCCTAAGAGAGGGAAATGGATCACCCACCAACCTTGGAAGCTTCCGGGTTTGTGGTTAGTTTCTTCCATATTTTTTCTTCTTCTTCCCTTCCCCTCCCACCGTACGGCCAAGGCCTTGCTCCTAAACCCGCTGGCCACCTCCAAGCACCCTCACCGCCGACCAACCCTAAGCCCATATCCCTAACTCTCGGCCAACCACTACACCCCACCACCTCTCCTACTCGGCTATCCCCACCTCCACATCACCACATCTCCAAACCCTAACCTAGCCTAGCCGCCGCCAAAGGCCTTCCCTCCTTGCCGCCCACATTCAAAATCCCCTCATTACTAGTTTCCTTTTCCCTTCCAACCCATTTGGATAGTCTTAAAATTCAAATTTTAAATCATTTGAAATATGAACTATTTCCTAAAATAGAACTATATTTTAGGAAAGTTTCCTAAATCAAATCTAAATCAATTTTGAATTGGATTAAAATTTAATCCTTTTCCTTAATTTTTTATTCCCAATTAAGCAAGTAATCAATCCCCGTCCATAAACCCCATCCCCCTCTTCATGCCTCCCCCCTCCTTGTCCCCACTCTTTAATTGCTTTCCAAAATAAAGCCTCTCCCATGGGAAAGATTTCAAACCCTTTCATATGTAAAGCCCTAGGGGCAACGCTAGCTTTTAGTTCCTTTTCATTGTATGAGACTATTTATAAACCCCTTATGTCTCTTTTCAAGTTAATGAAGAATTATAATGAAAATTTCTGCAATTTTGTGTTTTTGTGAGAGTTTCAGAGCTTTGGAGAGAAATCCCTAAGAGAGGGAAATGGATCACCCACCAACCTTGGAAGCTTCCGGGTTCGTGGTTAGTTTCTTCCATATTTTTTCTTCTTCTTCCCTTCCCCTCCCACCGTACGGCCAAGGCCTTGCTCCTAAAGCCGCTGGCCACCTCCAAGCACCCTCACCGCTGACCAACCCTAAGCCCATATCCCTAACTCTCGGCCAACCACTACACCCCACCACCTCTCCTACTCGGCTATCCCCACCTCCACATCACCACATCTCTAAACCCTAACCGAGCCTAGCCGCCGGCCAAAGGCCTTCCCTCCTTGCCGTCCACATTCAAAATCCCCTCATTACTAGTTTCCATTTCCCTTCCAACCCATTTGGATAGTCTTAAAATTCAAATTTTAAATAATTTGAAATATGAACTATTTCCTAAAATAGAACTATATTTTAGGAAAGTTTCCTAAATCAAATTCAAATCAATTTTGAATTGGATTAAAATTAAATCCTCCTCCTTAATTTTGGATTCCCAATTAAGCAAGTAATCAATCCCTGTCCATAAACCCCATCCCCCTCTTCATGCCTCCTCCCTCCTCCCTCCTCCCTCCTCCCCACTCTTTAATTGCTTTCCAAAATAAAGCCTCTCCCATGGAAAAGATTTCAAACCCTTTCCTCTCTCTCTCACCTGCACCCCCCCCCCCCACACTCTCTCTCTCCTCAATCCTCCATTAAATCCTTCCAAATTTAGAGTATTAATTAATTAGGGAAACAATTACCTAATTTCCCTTTAAAATCTGAACCATATTTCCCCACCTCCCTCTCTAACCTAGCCGGTCTTTCCCTAACCCCAACTCCACCAAAATCTAAACCTAAACTCTCCCATCCCTTCTTCTACTTGGATTCCTTGGAAAAACTTCTTTCTCTCAAGAAGAATCCTCAAGGACAGCAAAGGGCGTCTTCCACAATACTTCAACGCCACGTATCCTACGCATGGCCGATCTTGTACTTGACTCCGACTTCATCTACAACGAACAAGTCTTCGTCGACATCCTTCGATCACCTTTCTTTGACGTTAGTCCGAAGGTAGATAATTCCGACAAGGAATACTTGCAGTGTATCATATTAACTCTTTCAGAAGCCATCGAAGAATAGCTTTCCACCGTTCAGTAGCAAATCACCGCCATGCCAAGACAAGGGTGAACTCTTTCCCCCTCTTTAATTTCCTTTCTATTCTCCTTCGATTGTGGTTGTATATCAAGCATAAGGAATTGTGCAAAGCTCTCTGCCAAAGCTTAGTAAATGTAGGGAATGAGTATTGGACTTCTATGCATTTAATCTCGTTGTTAATCTTGGGATGTTATTGGAAATCCTCTATATTTACTTATGTTGAGTTTTATATTTTTTTTTGTGATCTTAACTATTATTGTGTGACTTGGCCTAAACTAAGGCACTCCTTTCTTGTTTTCCATTTTCATTAAGTGGCTAACGTTTAATTATGATTGCTCTTATTTGAAAGCGTGCAAATTCTTATATCCATCATTTAAAGCATTCATAGTTCTACATCATACCACTTCTTTTTCTTTTGCAAATAAATCAAATAATGATATGGTCTTTGAATTTCAAGTCGACCCGGTTCAAGCTAAATCAATTCGATTCAAGCCAAGTTAACTCGATTTACTTGATCTCGTATTCTATTTTGTACTAGAACTCGCTTTATATAGGCGACCATGATAAAAAAACTCATCTCATTAATCAAGTAATCTATCAATTAGCCCTATCTTCTATGCTGTAAAAATTAATATAATTGGAAATAAAATTATATATCTCTTTAAAGATTGCTATTGATGTTAAGATTATTAATATTATAAGTACTTAGGCTCCTCAAGAAAGTTTGTATGTGTTCAAAATTAAAATTTTAGAATGAATTAGAAAATTAATACAAAAGACACATCTTGAAGAGAGTTTTTATTGGAGGATATTTAATTGGATATGTTAGTAGAGTGGTATAAGTTTTTAAAAACATTCATGGTCGCTATAAGTTTGGAGCGATTATTAAAGTTTGTAGGACAATATAAAATTTTGCTCTAGCTTATGCTTTTATAATTGCTAATATCTTATTTAAGAAAAAGAGGAGTACTTATCACTTATAAGAATAGATATAATAAAATTTAGATTGATTATTTTTTTATAAGAACAATTGATCGTTTTGATTGGAAAGGGTGTAAAATTATTTCGAGTAAAAGTTTATGTATCTAACATCGATTATTAATTTTGGATTTTAAAATGGAGCGAAATATAAAAAATAAAGTAAACTACTATCCTGGGATTAGATGAGAGTTTTTAAAAAATACAAATAAAAATATTTTTGAGATTAAGATTCAAGATCTTAAGATTTTGATTGTGCATGAGGAAGCTAATATTATGTAAATAATATTGCAAATGAGATGCTTGGAGTATTAAAAGAAAAAATACGTAATAATATAAATAGTTGGCTGTAGAATGAAAATGTGTTGGAAAAGATAAAAAATGAGAAGCTTTGTTATAAAAAATTGTTTAGATGTAAAAACTTGAAAAATTAGAAAAAAAATATAATGGTGCCCGTAAGGAATCTAAGAAATCAATATATAATACAATGAATTTAGCTTTTAATGATTTATATAATATATTATATATTAAGGAGGACAAAAGATGTATATATAAGCTTGGTAAATAAAGAGATATGAGAAGTTAGAATTTAGTTTATGTAAAGTGCATTAAGGATGGAGATCCAAAAGTACTTTTATTTGAAGAGGATATTCAATAAAAGTGGATAAGATATTTCGATATATTTTTCAATAAAGATTGTGAGAATACGATTAGCTTTAACAATCTTAGCAGATTAAATTAAAATAGAGATTTTTTGTTTTTATCATCGTATTAGTAAAATTGAAGTTAGAATGGCTTTTAAGAAAATGTAGTGAAAAAGTTATTGGACCTAATGATATTCTTATAGAGGTGTGGAAATGCTTGGAGATGAAAGAATTTTTTAGCTTACAAAACTTTTTAAAATTATTTTGAAGATTAAAAAGATGCAATTGAGTTGAGAAAGAGCGAGTTGATTCCTATTTTTATTAATAAAGCTGATGTACAAGAGCTTGTTTGAATTATAGAGAAATTAAGTTAATTTGTTATACATTAAAATTATGTGAGAGAGTTATTGAGCATAGATATGACATGATACTAATATTTCTCAAAATTAATTTTGATTCTTGCCGGGTAGTTATGTTGTTGAAACTATACATATATTGAGAGGTTTGATGGAGAAGTATAGAGAGAATAAGGAGGTCATAAATATTATATTTATTGATTTAGAGAAAGCATATAATAAAGTTTCAATAGAAGTGCTTTGGAAGTTCCATAAAAGAAATGAGTTAATAATGCTTATATTCAAGTCATTAAGGATATGCATGCAAAAGCTGTTACTTGTATTCAAACACGTGGTTTGACCAAATATTTTTCTATTTCAGTTGTATTACATCAAGGATTAGCTTTAAGCTCGTATTTTTTTGCTTTAGTCATGGATGTTTGTGCTAGACATTTATAAGAGCATGTATTTTGATGTATAATTTTTTGCTGATGATATTGTTCTTATTTATAAGACTAGAGAGGGAGTTGAAGGAAAATTTGAATTATGAAGGTCAACTTTAGAGTCTAAATATTTTTGTTTGAGTACATCTAAAATTGAATACATGGAGTGTAATTTTAGTAGTAATAGATTTAGTTGGGAGATTGTGACTTTGGACGATTAAGTCATTAGTAAGAGTACATATTTAAGATATCTTGGGTATAGTTCAAAGTGATGGTGAAATAGATGCGGAGATGGTTGAAGTGGAGGAATGCATCGAGCCTGTAGTGTGATAGAAAATTATAATTTAAACTTAAGGGAAAATCCTGTAAGATATTTGTAGACTTATAATGTTTTATGACACAGAAGGTTTTCCTTTAAAAGAGAAGCATAAAATTAAGTGTTGCAAAGATGAGGATGCTCAAGTTGATGTTTGGCTTCATTGTTAGAGATAGAATGCAAAATCACTATGTACGTGAAAAGCTTGGAGTAGCTCCAATGGTAAATAAGATTAGAGAGAGTTGCCTTTAGATGCTTTAGACACATAAATGGTTGACCTTCTGATAAGATAGGTAGATATTGACTTAAAAAAGACTTAGCTAGAAAATATTAGAAATGATATTTTTTTATTAAATTTAAATGAGAATTTGACTCTTATGGATTTATGGATCCGACCCCACATGGTGCGATAAATGCTTGATGACGTTGTTGTGCAGTTGTGTATGAGGTCAATTATTTAACACTCAAGCTCCAATGCAAATCTATATAGAGGGTAAAGAGTTGAGTTAGCTTGCTCAGTTTATCTCTTTAGATGTAATTTTTTGTATTCTAGCCCAATTTATTGGACTCTTAGAACTTGTTACTTAAGCATCCCTCTCTCGCTATTTTTTTATTCCCTTTTTCACTTAATATTCTCAATATAGTTGTGTGTGATTCACAGACATTTTTTTATTCAACACCTTTTATGCTAGATGCTTATAAATATCATTCAGAAATTCATAAATAGCAGTTTCTTTAAATTTTGCTTTTTATGTATGACCGGGTGATAAACATTTTGTAATCCAGGATCTAAATATGATTTTGATAATAAATTATTTATGGACCTTTTTGTCACCTTAAAGTTTGATGTATTTGTAGTATTTTTTTTAAAGAAAATAAGAAAAGAATAGATTTAAAAATATTTAGTATGCATTTGTATTTTATTTTTAAAAATTAATTAAGTTTTCTTTAAATGCTTAAAATAAGTTTCATGTGTTCTAAATTTTTGAAACAGTTTTTTTTTTTTTTTTTTTCAAACTCACATCTCAACTGCCTCCGTTTTGCATTCTTTTGAAACATGTTTGTGAGCGCTCGCGAACGATGTTGATGAGAGCTCTTCCTAATAAGAATGACACCAATGAAAGCTGTCCTTCACTAGGCAAAAGTCGGAGACTAGTGGCTGAAATTGTATGGCTTCCTTTTAGGTATCCTTCACTTGTTAACCAATTTATTCCTAGTGCCAGCCGTTGACTACGACATCATTTTCTCCTAAATTAGTTGAAGGGCCTAAGAAAGGGAAATCACAAGAGTGGGAGTCGACAAGGAGATAAAAGCCAAATTATTGGTATGGAAAGTTTGAGAGAATTTAAATTTTTTAAAAATATATATATATAATAAAAAATATATTTTTATTTAAAATTAGAACAAAAACAAAATTAAAATAAAAAACAAAGTGATGTCAAACAGATATTTTGTGAATATTAAAGTATCAAGCCATGCATTTCGTGGTGTCCATGATGCAATAATTGTTAACTATTATTTTGTACCTTGAGCTTCCTACTTCACCCAGCAGGAAATTTTTGGTTTTTTAATAGTTTATTATATAAACAGAAGAACCTATACATAACGTTTATTAGTTTTTACATGCTAAATCAAAATTCACATCTGAAGATTTCTTTCCCTACATCAGTTAAATATAAGTTGATGTCACTGAAATGTTTAGTTCTCTTCTCATTTCAGACCTTTTAGAAAACTTTAATGGCTTAAATTATGGCTGTTTTTCTGCGTAAGTTCCTTGTACTTGACAGTTTTGAAGAATTTGCAGATCTATATATGCCGCTCCCACCTAAGATATCTTGGCACGTTCAAGGAAATGGCGAGTTTGGGAAGCACAAGAATGATGATTTGCTAGCTGCAGATTTCATCACCTTAGTTCGGCAGGATTACTTCACTTAGGAACCTATTTTATCATGCAAGCCAAAGTTTCACTTCAACAACCTCCAGTTGCTGTCAGTTGCGCGTGCAAAGGCTATAATTTAGTAGTGAGAGTAGACTCTCAAAGAAATCATTAATTCGCAGCATTTTTATTTTACTTACCCGCTTTTGTAAATGTCCAAAAGGTATATCGTTTGATGAGTTCATGTTCTCATCTTTGCGTTCACTTCTGATCATTTTTTTAGTATCAAATCTTAGCTGGAAGTCTTCTTCTGCTTTTGTATGGTTAACAGTGCAGATTAAGATCTGGTTATGTTTAGTTTGTGTAACCTAATCTTTTTCATTAGAAGAATGATACTGATGTAGCCAAGTGTCTTGGTTTTCTTAATGGAAACATTTAGTGTACAGTATAATTCTTGCAGCTATTTATGGGAGTTTAATTTTTTGATTTTGACATCTTAATGTTGTTTGATGTGTTTCAGCAGCAATTGTATAAAATGGTCAATTATGTATGATGACATCAGAGGGTTTATGATTTGTTCTATTATTCAAAAATAGTTTCAGATTGTATCGGAGAGATTTTTCATAAGCTCGTTTTTTTTCTTTCTGCATCTCTGCTCGCTATGAGGCCAATTCCAAACAGTACCATTCCAACACAATATAACTAGATATTCCATTTAATAGTTTGGCTATTGATATTATTGGCCTATTTGATTTGACATTTATATGGGGCATAACTTCCTTATGGATGCTATGGACTACTCCAGGAGTGTGCAAGTCATAAAACAAAAAAAAAATCTAAGATAAACAATGTGGCGAGGTTCATTTGAGACCACATCTTAATTTGCCTTGTTGATTAATTTCTAATATTAACATGCCTTTCAAAAGTTCCAAGACCTACATGTTTTCCTGTTTACATGAAATATGCTAAAATTACTTAGTAAATAATAGTATTGTGTGGAAGCTTAAGAAAATAAAATGTCCAAAGCATAAACAAAAAGCAGTTTTGTTTTTAAACTTTAGAATTATTTTTTATTTTTAAAACTTTATGTAAGAGTTTAATCAAAGATCCAACAACCATAAAAAAAGAAAGATGTGCAATATAAATGAAAATGCAAAAAAGAAAATGCAGAAAAGTATAAGAAATGTATACTGAATTTTTATAGTAGTTTGGATAAATCGACCTATTTTCACTCCCCAAAAATTCTCTTTTTTTGCTTATTCTACTATAATGCACTCCTTTAGAGCTTAATCAGATGGAGAAGCTCTTCTCTCTTACTAGGTGGAGAATGACCATTACGTACTCTTCCTCCTTAAGCCTCCCGGAACTTTGTAGATTCCACTCCCTCCTACTCTTGGGATGGTAGATATGCCAATCCCTTCTTTTGATCCTTACACAATGAAGATTTCACTCCCCCGTTTTGCTCTTCGCATGACAGAGATGCCATTCCCCTTGCCTTCTTCTTTTGTAAAGTCTTTCCCAAAGAGCTGTTACTAGAGCTCTTCTCCGAGAACTCCACAAACACCACATGGACCAAAGGTACATGTCGGAAGATCAATCATGTGAATCCCTCAAGGTAACTCTCCCTGAACCTCACCTCCTCTATCTCCAAAGTGGTTTGGACTCTCTTATAAGAAAAGAGACACTTCTCCCTCTTTAAAGCTCTCTCACCCATGGAAAATGTCTTTGATTACTCAACACAATCCCTTACATGTTATGTGAAATAGTTAAAGTGGGCTATTTAAATACAATCATAATTTTTAATTTAATTCTTTTGATCATATATGACAATATTAGGATCATACTATTTGATTAGTTCAATTTTTGTCACATATCAACCTATATGATATTCAGTTGTATAGTACGATCAATTATATCAAATCTATGATCATCAAGGAAGAACCAAGATTCAACCAGTGATCTCTTTGGTAAATTAGACAATATGATTTTGATCATATAATATGATAATTAATTAAGATTTGATCCAAATTTAATTTCTTAATCTATTGGATAAAATTAGTCAACATTCAATAATAATCGTGTATAAGGAAATCCTTTGTATAGTACAATTAGTTCAAATTTCAAATTTGCCTTATTTTGGTGACATAAATTCGATGATGAGGTTTATCAAAATAATTGATTGTCCTGTATGATTAAATATTATATAGTAGGATTAGATATAATTTATTTTATTTAAATAAATACATGAATTAATTTTTAGATTAATATTTCATTCAATACGGTTCGGATCATACAATATAATTTAATTGAAAATTTAAGTATTTAATTTTTATTCCACTTACTCGATAATCTTGCCAATATGCACCTAATTATGTAAATAACTCAAGAAAAGAAAAAGTACATACTCTTTTATTATATATTAACTAGACCAGAATGCTACACTATCTTGAGTTTGCTTCTCTAATCTAGCTTGGTGTACTTAAAATGGTTAGCAACACACAAAATATATGTAAGGCATAAACTAGAAAATGATCACACCAATAATATTTATAATAATTAAAACACTAGGTTGGGCTCCTGGATTCCAAAAATCTTCTCTCTTTTGATGTTGATGAATATTATTGGTTGGAATTTAAATTTATAAGTTGATTGTTAATTCTCTGCTTAGTTCTTTCGATGAGGAAAACATCTTAATTTTGATTTTCAATATTTTTTAAGTTTTTTAATTTTTAAGTTTTTAAACAGCATATAAAAACACGAAAATACAAATACGATAATAATAAAAAAATCAAACAGTATAACCAAGCTAACTCTACTCCTCTTTTTGCCATTATAAAAAAGAGAGATTGGAAATAAAAAAGTAAAACAAACTATAGTAAATCAATAAGAGTACAATGAGATAGAAAGACTAAATAATAAGAGAGTATATCATAAAATATGCTATCGAAAGGCATAATCAGATGATGGTGGTGACAGCTAGAAGTAATGGTGAAGTGAAGAAAATTGGTCCTAGAACCAAGCATTATACCTCATGTTGTTGTTATAGTTTTTCCCTACATGATGCAGATTCCTGAATGTGAGTGTCTAACCCTAGCTCTAGTTGATCAAAGTGTTTAATCTTAGCATTTTGAGGAGATGGTTGTACTATAGGTGATAGTTTTGTGTTGGTTGGTGCTCCCCTTACCTTTGTTTCCTCATTAGTGTTGAGAATGTCTTCTACAAGTGCTATCCTACCATAATTATTATAGAAGATGTGGAAGGAATTATTAGTGAAGAATATGGGCTGGTGGTTTAGTAGTGTAGGATAGGTTAGGTTGTATTTTTCTTCAAGGACATAGGTAATGATGTATCATAAGGTTAAGTTTTATTTTTGACAGGCCCTAGGATTTCTAATGGAGGTAAGATTCTCAATATACTTAATATTCATATTTGTAACATTAAATTACATGCCAGTCATGCAAAAATAAGTGATTATAAAGAGCAAAGGTATTATTTTCATATGGTCACCAGCCTTAGGGATAACATTATATTGAAGGAAGAATTGGATAACACATATACTCAGTACAGTAGTGCTAACTTCTGGCTGATGCTAGTTTAGTGGAGAGTACCTACTGATCATGTTTCTTATTGCCTATTTGTAATATAAAGCTTGGACTATATATTGAGGTGCTTCATCTGTATTAGAAAGGTGAAGGTGCTTGTGCAGGCCAAAATCAATGATGATTACTCGGTGATTACTAACATGGGATTGCATGGCAATGTGGTTGGATGTGATCATATGATTTGCCAAAAATTCAAATAGTATCTCAATATTAAATGGGTAGGCTAAACATATAAAGAAATGAAATGATTTAGCATCATATAAATATAATACCTGGTGTGATAAGTGATTCGAGTCCACAACTTTCAACTATGTGATGGAGAATTTATTGTAGCATTCATAGCAGCTTAATATTCATCATATTGGAAATGATCATGAAGTCTGAGCTGTTGAGCAGGTCTACCATGCTTATAAGCCATAAGAGTAGGGAGAAGAAGAGAGTTATTTGAGAGTGTGAGTGAGTAAGTGAAACAAATCCTTCCTTATATAGCCTTGGGTATTTTGTAAAATTTGATCAAGGGATCATATTATCTGATAAAATTCATCCAAAATATGTCATCAAAAGAGTATAGTCAAAATTCAAATTTTATAAAATGATTGGAGATCATCCAGTATGATCGGTGTACTTTCAATCATCCTTATGAGTTGTTAGTGAGACTATTGGACTACATAATCTTTAATTTAAATCCAGGAAAGTAGGTTAATTCATTATACTCATTTGAAATTCACTACTCATAATGGAGCAAAATTATTTGCATAAATCATCATCATCATCAACAACAACAAAAGCCTTTATCCCCCTATATGGGGTCCGCTACATGAATCCTTTTTCTCCACTATGTCCTATTAAGGGTCAAATTCTCATCTAAATCTAATGAAGAAAGGTCATTTCTAATATTTTCTAACAAATTCTTTTTAGGATTATCTCTACCTTTCATAATTTAAGTAAAAATCTAATGCATATAAATTCCAAATAGGGTCATCAAAAGGCTTCCATTTTTTGTAACCAAACCATATATGGTGACACTCTCTAATCTTATTTTCTGCTGTAGCTACTCCAACTTTTTACGTATATGCTCATTTCGTATCCTATCAATAAGAGTAAAGCCACTCATCGACCTGAGCATCCTCATATTAACAACACTTAACTTAATATGATGCTTCTCTTTTAATGGCCAACATTCTGCACCATAAAGCATTACAGGTCTCACTGTCATCTTATAGAATTTTCTCTTAAGTTTGAGAGGGACTTTTCTATCACATAACAAGCCTAGTTCATTCCTCCACCTCAACCATCCAGCTTGAATTCTACTAATAATATCCTCATCTATTTCACCATCACTCTGAACAATAGACCCAAGATATCTAAAACATAATCTTTTATTAAAGACTTGATCACCCAAAGTCACAATACCCCAATAGATATATTATTACTAAAATTACGCTCTATATATTCAATTTTAGATCTACTCAAATGAAAGCCTTTAGACTCTAAGGTTGACCTCCATAATTAAAGTTTACCTTCAACTCCTCTTTAATCTTATTAATAAGAAGAATATCATCAACAAAAAGCATACACCAAGGTACATCCTCTTGAAAATGTCTAATGAGAACATCCACGACTAAAGCAAAAATATGTGCATAAGGATGATCCTTGATGTAATCGAACTAAAATTAGAAAAAACTTAGTCAAACCACCTCGTGTTTGAACACAAGTAACATCTTCTACATACATATCCTTAATGACTTGAATATAAGCATTATTAACACCTTATATAGAACTCTCCATAACACTTCTCTTGGAACTTTATCATATGCTTTCTCTAAATTAATAAAAATCATATGTAGATCCTCCTTATTCTCTCTATACTTCTCTAACAAACCTCTCAATAAATATATAGCTTCCATAATAAACCTACATGGCATGAATCCAAATTGATTTTGAGAAACATTATTTCACACCATAACCTGTGCTCCATAAATCTCTCCCATAGTTTTAAAGTATGACACATTAGCTTGATTCCTCTATAATTCGCACAGTATTGTGCATCGCCTTTATTCTTAAAAATAAGAATCAACACACTCATTCTCCACTCATCTAGCATCTTTTTAGCCTTCAAAACAATATTAAAAAGATTTGTAAAGCAAGATATTCTTTCATCTCCTCAGCATTTCCACACCTCTATTGGAGTATCATCAGGTCCAACAACTTTTCAACACTTCATTTTTAAAGCCTATTGAACTTCAGTTTTACTAATATGCTGATAAATACAAAAATCTTTATTTTTAGTTAGGGTACAAGGATCACTAAAGTTAATTGCATTCTCATAATATTTATTTAAAAGTCTAGCAAAATATATCAACCACCTTAATTGAATATCCTTTTCTAATAAAAGGACATTTTGATCTTCATCCTTAATACACTTCACTTGAACTAAATCCTTACTACTCCTATCTCTTTATTTAGCTAAAATATACATATATCTTTTGCCCACCTTTGCATCTAATCTATTATATAAATCATTAAAAGTTAAAATCTTTGCATTATAAATTGCTTTCTTAGACTCATTACAAACCTATTTATATCTTTCCTATATCAGAGTTTTTACAACTAAACTAATTTTTATAACAAATATTCTTATTTTTTATCTTTTCTTGAACATTTTGATTCCACGACCAACTAGTTTTACTATTAGTAGTCTTTCCCCCTGATTTTCCAAGCATATCTTTTGCAATATTCTTAATATCACTAGCTACTTTTTCTACATAACATTAGCTTTCTTATGTACAGAAAAAATCATAAGGTCTATAATCTTACTCTCAAAAATATATTTTGTTGATATTCTTTAATGCCCCCATCTAATCTTATAAAAATGATTTACTTTATTTTTAGCATTATGCTCATTCATCTTAAAGTCAAAAACTAATAAGCGATTTTGGGTACATAAAATTTGACTTGAAATAACTTTATAATCTTTACAATCTAAATGATCTATTTTTTTATAAAAAAATAACCAATCTAAGTTTTACTATATTCGTTCTTATAAGTGATGAGATTCTCATCTCTTTTCATAAATAAGGTATTTATAATTACAAAATCATAAGCTAAGGAAAAATCTAATATGGTTTTACCACCTTCATTAGTCGCTCCAAATCCATGGCCACCATGAATGATTTTAAACTCATATACCTCTCAACCAACATGTCTATTTAAATCTCCTCCAATAAAAACTCTTTCTTCGAGAGGTATCATTTCTATTAATTCTTTTAGGTCATTCCAAAATTTTAATTTTGAACACATATCCAAACCTACTTGAGGAGCATAAATGTTTATTATATTAATAATCTTAGCATCAATAACAATCTTTAAAGTTATAATTATATTTCCAATTTATTAATTTTTAAAATATTATCCTTCAAAATCTAATCTATAATAATACTTACACCATTTTTAGTATCACTCCTACCAGAATACTATAATTTAAATCCTAAACTATTAAGCTCATTAGCCTTCTCTCCAGCCCATTTGGTTTCTTGAATGTAAAAGAATATTTTTCTTCCTATGGATCCTAATATTTATTAATTTCATTAATTTTCTTATAAGGGAATCTACATTCCAAGTTTCTATTCTAATTTTAGTTTCATAGACTAGCTTCAATGCTGACATCCATCTATCATGTGGGAACCCTTGCATATTTAACATTACACTTGGGCACCGGTGCAATTGTCCTTGGTCACTTATTGTTATATTTAAGCGATATGATGCATTGCTTTTAAGGAATGTTGTGTCATTAACACAATCTATTAAAGGATTCTTGTCATGATTATTTGACAAGTTTAATGTTAGATGTTGACTGCCTAATGTAACCCTTAATTTTTCTCATCCATTACTTGGGACTTAACAATGATAGTGTTCATCATCAATAGATTAGAAAATTTTATATATATATATATATATATATATATAATGATAAATATGGTGGTATTCATAGTTCCCTTAATAAATAATTTCTCTAAGAGAAAATTGTTATGTCTATCTTACCACACCCTAGGTGCTTACTTAACCCCATATAATTCTTTGCTAAATTTATAAACATGATTTGGGAAGGCTGAGCTCTAAAAACTAGGGGCTTATTTTACATGCACATATTCCTTAATCACCTTATTTATAAAAAAGCACTATTTACATCTATATGGTATAATTTAAATCCCAAGCATGCACATTCTGAAAATATTCTGATGGCTTCTAATCTAACTACTAGGATAAAGGCCTCCTCAAAATCTATCCCTTCAAATTTGTTGTAACCCTTTGCTACTAACCTAGCCTTATTCCTAGCAAATAATCTAGAGTCATTTAATTTATTTTTGAATACACATTTCATTCCAATAAAATTATGATCAGTGGTTTGGTCACTTATTCTCACACATTATTCCTAACAAATTGATTTAATTCTTCTTACATTTCTATAATCCAAAATTTATCTTCTCTTGCCTGTTTTGTACCAGTTGGTTCTAACATAGAGAAGAAGGCTATGTGGCTAATATTTTTTCTAAGTCCATGTCTAGTCCTAACTCCTAGGGAGGGTCTCCTATGATAAGTTCTCTAGGGTGATTTGATGTATATCTTTACTCTCTAGGCAATAAATCTTAAGCTTCTTCTCTATCTTCTAATCCATTATTCTTAATTATACGAGTTATATCTTCTTCTTCATCATCAAATTTAGAGCAACTCATATGGGACTTATTCAATATAGATTTTATGTTTACCCTATTTAGAATATAACAAGTAGTATTCACTGCTTCTTTTCAGAAGTACTTGGGTAAACTATACTCGCTAAGCATAATCCTAGTAGTTTTTACCACTATCATATTTTGTCTTTTAGTAATACCATTTTGATGTGGGGTTTTAGGGGATAAAAAATTATGTTTTTTTCCTAATTCTTAACAAAATAGTTGAAACCTCTCATACTCAAATTTTCCTTCATAATCATTATGGAATGAGGAAATCAAACAACATATTTAATATTTAATCCAAACTAAAAATGTTTTAAATTTCTCAAATGAATCACTCTTATTTATAAGGAACTTGAATAATCATTAACAATTATTAATCCAATAGATTTTCCTCATAGACTTATTATACTAATAGGTTCAAACTAATCCATACGAAGCATTTCTAATGGACTAGTGGTTCTTACATCCTTAATGCATTGAATTGAGGACTTTGTTTGCTTCCCTACCTGCAATGTACATAATGATGTTCTTTGAAAAATGTAGCTTAGAAACTCCTCTAACCAATTCTAATTGGGCAGTCTTTCTAAGAGTCCCAATGCTTGTATGGCAGTCTCCTATGTCAGAATCATTATTCATTAACAATGAGCTTCAAATAAAAAAAAATCATTAGACTTATCAATACAATTTAAATCAATTATGTCCACATTATTAATTCTTAGACCTTCAAATACAATTTTACCAATCAACACTAATAAGAATTTTTTAGAAAGAAGTTTTATGTCAAAATCTTTATCACATAGTAGACTTGTGCTTAATAGATTATATTTTAATCCTTCTATAAGCAAAACATTTTTGTTGAAAAAACATCATTTTTACTTTTTGTACCTACTCTCACTACCGTTTTAGTAGTGTTGTCTCCAATTGTCAGCTTTCCTACTCATGACTAATGTGGTGAGGCTTATATATATTATTGAGATTTATTCTATTTGAGCTTAGCTATATAAGACATGCAAGATTTAAATATGATTAGGTTTCATTTGATATCTCAATAATTAAATCACATTAAAATATATGCAAGTATACGTGCAAAATCAAGTAATAAAGTGATGAAGTATATTGTCGAACCTATAAGGAAGAGTTATGCATGTAATAAAACTACTACTATATACTCTAATTGCATAAGTTATCCTACTGAAATAACAATGATATTTTTGAGTTCTCACCACTGAATAAAAATAAGTAATATTGTTGATATAACTTTAATAAAATGTTTTAGATTAATGCATGTAAATATCATATTTTTCATAATGATATTCTTAATTTTAGATGTGGATAAGAGCATATGTATTCCAAGATCTTTTTTGAGCTTGTAAGAGTAAAAATGATTCTTTTGTCCTCCTACAGTTTTAATATCTTCATAGAACCTAGAATATTTAAACATCCTATGTCTAGGCATGCCAACATTCTATCTCAATATTATTAATTATTTTAAAAAAATACTCTTGATTATTCTTGCATTCTTTTGTCAAGGCTATACATCATACTAAGTTTTAACTACACACATGGCCATTTTCAACATTAAATGAAGAATAAGAGATATTGAAAACATCCATAAATTCTTTAGAGTATAAGAGTCTATATTAGTACTTAATATGCTCTTTATATTATCAATAAAAAACGTGAGATCTGGTCAGACATATAAAAAATAAAAAGTAAACCCATTTTTATTATATTCATAAAAGAGTTAATGTACCTGAGAAATAATAAAATTTTATCACTAGGAAGGATCAAAGTTTCTTCTTTATACTCCATCCTCTACTTATGGAGTTTCATATAACAATAAAGGTTAAACTCTCCTAGATATCTATGTTGCACTTCCCTAGCCTCTCTTTGATTTTACTCTAAGAAGAAACTAGATAAATACACTAAGATGTACTAAATTCTACTTAAGTTAATTAACACCATTAAAAAAAATTGAACATTTATTTATAAGAAAATTAAAAATGGCCTCAAGCATTGTGGTACTTAAAGTTAAAATAGTGCTTCGACACTAATAGGTTTGCTTCACTATAGTGCTTGATGATGTGGAATAATTACTAATTCAATATATGCAACCTTTCATTATGTTGGTTGTGGCTTCAAGAAGTTGTAAATAGTATGCCATGGTGCTCTAAAAATGTGAGCACTGCAACGCCCATATGAAGTTTGTGACATTGAGGCATTTTGAATTGTAGCACTACTACATTTATTTTTCTGAGAAGCTAGTGCAACCAAGTTGAATGTTTAAGACAATGGTTCTCATCACATATAGCATCACATATAGCAATGCTATATGTGATGCCACTATAGTGCTTGCAAATATAGATGATGACATTATAATGTCCAAAAATGGTGTTTCAACGAAGTTGATTTCAACGTAGTGGCATTGTTTCATTTAGCGTCGTGGCACAATGTGATACTTTATACTTTTTGCCATTTCCTATACAAAAATGACTCAAACAACATATTTTCATTTAAATTTTAATGTATTATATAGTATATAATTTGCAGTTATTAAATTCTCCCAGCTTAAAATCTTTCTTGTTCTCAAGCAATAAAAAAATCTTCATTTTGATTAATTTAATAACCACAGTAAATATTGATCATTTAAAATTACTAAAATATAGTATAATACATCAATGTCTAAAAGTAATTTGTAATGAACAAAGTTATGACTCTAGTTTAAAAAGTGCTTATTAATTATCCTAATCAGCCACCCTTGTCATTGCTTGTTTTAAATTTATTTTTTTTTTTCTTTTTTGAGGAAAAGCAAAATTGCTTCATTAATAACTAAGAAAATAGATTACATTCTAATAGCATCTGATTCCTCCTTTAACAAATTAATAAAAAAGGAGGAACTTTATTAATGACTAAATCATCCCAAATAAAAGAATTAAAAATTGCATAGTTAGCACAAAGATCCTCTAACTTATTGTTTTCCCTACTTAGACAATTAAAAATAACAAAGTTGAAATCTTTGATAAAGGATAGATCTCCCAAGTCATTCCCAACTTTCCTAACAATTTTTTCAATGAAACTGATTACATTTTTGTTGTCTCCTTCTATGATTATGCCCTTGTAAGCAAACATCCAATATTTAACCACTTCCTTGATGGATATAATAGCTTGAAGCTCCAATGTTGATATATCCCAATGAACCCTATTTTGACCAAAAGACAACAAGAATCTCCCCTTGCAGTCTCAAAAAACCCCACCAATCTTATCCTTTTAGGAAGAAAATAGGGAATCATCTATATTAACTTTTATCTAATTGGGTAGAGGAGGATGCCAATTGTTATCCAACAACTTGATCGATTGATTAACATCCCAGATACCCAAGTTAAAATAATTAAAATACTTAGAAGCAACAGAAAAACTCACAGCTTTGGTTGCTACTACCGAAGGGTTGGTTACTAGTCCATCATGAACAGACTCGTTCCTTGCTTTCCATGATAAGTACACCGTGTTGTAAAAAAGGTTAAACAACCAATGATTTTGGTTATCCAACCATTTACAACATAAATCAAAAGAGTTAAAGTAGGAATACCGAATCCCTAGTTGTTTAAATGTTGAATGACATCTTTTATTTTCTTGTATTTGGTAATAATGCGCTCAATATCTTCAACAGCCTCACATCCCCTTGGGCATCCATTGCTCACTTGCAATCTTCTATAACCTAAGAATTGATTTGTTGGGATTTCTCTGTTAAATACTCTCCACCAAAATGTCTCCACTCTAGAGTTGAATTTTGACTTTTTAAACCATTCCCAACCAACAAATTCTATATTGCCTAAATCCAATGAATCGGTTGCCAGTGCCAAAATTGACTTACCCAAAATCCTGTGAATCAATTCGAATTGATCAACTGAACATACATATGAAATCTGAATACTAGTAATCAGATTTACAAGATCATCACCAAAGCAATCTTCAAGCTTTCTTACATCCCAGCAACCATTGCAAATAAATCTATCAACCGTGAGATTACTGCATTCCATTGATTGCACAAAAGTTTGCCATTTATCAATGTGTTTATCCAATAACCAAGTATCTTTGAAGATATTAATAGATTTACCATTGGCAATTCTTCATTTGACAATAGGTTTAAGAAATTCCTCTCCATTACAGATTAGCTTCCATGCCGCTGAACCTGCTTTGTCCGAAGAATCCTCTCCAAAGATTGGACCATATTTAGGGAAAAGGACTTTATGCATCAAAGATTCTCTGTCTTGGAAATACCTTGAAGCCAATTTGTCTCTTAATGGACCAGCTTTTTTAGAACAAGGTACAATTCTTCTACCACCCATGTCTTTTAGTCTACACATGGAATCCCAGCCCACATAGTGCAGTCCACCACCTTCATCCTTCTTATTCCATATAAAACTTATGAAAATCTTATCGGCTTCATTCAAAACCCCTTTTGGAACCAAAGAAAGAGTAGAATGAAAAGTAGGATAGAAAAGAAAAATTGATTTGACCAAAGTGATTCTACCGGCCAAATAAATGAATTTACCACCCCACACACTCAACATACTCAAGGTTTTGTCTAAGAGGAACTAAAACTTAACTCTTACTAGTCTTCTTAATGCAACTTTGATACCCAAATATGAAAATTCTTTGATCTCCTTGAAATTCATAAGTTTTGAAATAACTTTTCTTTTCCTTCTCTTAACTGTTTTTCGAAACAAAATTCTAGATTTGGTAGTGTTCATCTTCTAACCCGTCCAACCACAAAAGTACATAAGGATGCCTTTAATTTCCTTTATCATCTTGCTTCAGAGAAAACAATTATGTCATCAGCATAGAGTAAGTGAGAAATCTTTGGCCCATTAGGAGAAATACGAATATTGATCGAATCCTTTCTTTATATAAAAGTATTTGAAAGTAGTTGTGCACACATAATAAACAGGAATGGTGATAAAGGAAAACCATGTCGAAAGCCGCTCTTTGCTTCAATCCAACTTGAAAAATTCCCATTGATTGATAAAGAAAAGCAAGGATTATAAACACAATCCAAAATAAGATTAGCAAATTTGGTAGAAAAACCAAAATACTCCAATACATTAAACAAAGTTGGCCATTCCATTGAATCATATGCTTGCTCCATATCAATTTTGAGAGAGACTAAACCTTTAGAAGATTTAGAATGCCTAAACTGGTGGAAGATTTCATGAGCCACTAAGACATGATCCGAAAGTGACCTCCCTTTCAAAAAAGCAACTTGTTCTTCCGAAATTAATTTAGGAATAACAAGAAGCAATCTATTTAAAATCATCTTTATCACAATCTTATAAAATGAATTGCGTAGACTTATCAGTCTAAAATTGGAAGGAGACAAAGGATTCCTTACCTTTGGGATCAATACTATAATAGTATCTTTCCACTCTTTACACATCTTCCCAGATTTGAAAAAGTGTTCCATATCATTCCATAAATCATCCTTAATAATAGCACAATATGATTTGATAAATGAATATGAAATACCATCATGACCTAGAGCAATGTTCCCACCAAGATCCTTGATTACCGTCTCCAATTCATCCAAAGAAAATTCTCTATTTAGCACAAGAAAATCTTCTTCATTTACATTCTTCCATGGATTAGGCCACCCAACCATAGAGCAACTCATGTCTTTCCACTTATCCTTGAAGTAACGAAATAAAACATCTTCTATCTGGTGTTGGTCTTCAACAATCAAACTGTTTTCATTTTTTATTTTGTGAATGAAGTTTGAATTTCTTCTAGCACTAGCAAATGCATGAAAAAACCTTGAATTTGTGTCACCTTCCACAAGCCATTTGACCTTAGCTCGCTATCTCCACCAAGTACAAAGCTGAGCCATTGTAGAGTTCAAACCATCAATTTTCAATTTAAAAAGCCACATGTCCTCATCTGATAGATGTCCGAATTCGGCCTCCTTAGTTTGCAAATCTAGATTTTCTTTCTTCAGCACTTCTTTAGATTGGTTTAAGTCTTTAAGTTTAGCATTACTCCAATAATACAAGGCTTTTAAAGACCTATTCAATTTTTTATTCAGAATTTGAGAAAGGTTTCTAACAGTTGTTTTCCTCCAAGCTTCCCTAAGCACTGCTGTTGAAGCTGGAATTGAGGCCCATACGTCTTCGAACTTAATATTCTTCTTATATGGGGAGTTGAACTCCAATAAATTCAACAAAATTAGACAATGATCCGATGAAACTCTAGCCAAATGCCTAACCACCAAACGGTGAGTATAATTCAAAGCTGCTAAATTTAGAAGACATCTATCTAACTTTTCAAGGATCCTTTCAGCCCCATTTTTATTGTTGCACCAAGTGTACTTGGGACCAATACACCCAACCTCATGTAAATTATTACATGTTAAAAAAGATGTCATCTCTTTAGGTCCAAGGGAAAAAACAAATCTCCCCCCCCTCTTTTTACCTCCTTAGATAACAAGCAATTAAAGTCTCCACCCACTACCATAAGAATATCTTTAGACAAATGATATTCCAATCTATCCCATAGAGACCTACTCTTATAAATGTCCCTACTCCCATAGACAGTAGCAATTTCCACTTATCCTTGTTAAGAACATCTAACTCCCCTACTACAAATTGGGGAGAAGATTTCAAGATATTGAAAGAAGCCATGTTGTGTTTCCATAACACCATAATGCCTCCTGACAAACCTTCAGATGGAACATGAAAAAAATCCAAATAATTACCTATCAGCAAATTAACATCTTTCTTATCAATAGAAGACAACTTGGTTTCAAGAAACCCAAGAAAGAACACCCCATGATCCTTTATAAATTCCTTTAGGTATAGAGAAGCTTTGCTCTTTCTTGCTCCTCTAAAATTCCAAAATCCTATGGAAGACATCATTGAACAATAGGGGAAGAATTCCCCAACTTCTCCTTCAATTCTCCATCCAATCTTCTATTCCTTGGAACCAATTTGATTGGTCCCAAGCCTTTAAGCTGCTTCAAACCTTTCTTCTTCACCTTAGATGAACCGTATCCTAAGATGCTCATCTGAACTACCTTTAACTCAGCTTCTGTCTCCAGGACCTTGGTTTCACTACAAGCTTTAGGTACTGAAGCAATAGGAAACTCCAATACCTCGGTATCTAGGAAAACCAACTCCCCTTCCTCAACCAATTGATTTAAAACATCAAATTGATTGACATTATTGGGAATGCAAGCAGAATTCAAAACAACATTCCCTCCTTTAACCGAGAATTCATTCACCATGACTTCAACATCATTACTAGGACTAGAATTTACCTCAATTTGCAGTTCTTACAGCCGAGAGACTGTTTCAATATTTGCTTCTCCATTTTGATTTTTAATAGAATACTCACCTTCCTTCATGCCTTGATTCTTCACAGCAACCCCATCTTCCTTCACACCCAAAGACTTGTTATCTTCTTTCATCAATGGCTTAGTCAAAGTATTTTTGAATTTATATTTTTTGAATCTTCTCTTCCCATAGCCCACATTAATCCAAGGTCCATAGCCTTCCTTGTTAACCTTATTGACTCCATCTTCAAGTAATCCTCCTTTTGCTTTAAACTTATTTGAAACTACAATGTCTTCATTCAAATTACTTGTTTGTTTGGAATTCTTCTCGACACAAACACTTGTACAGCTTTTCTTTAAATGGCCAATCTTGTCGCAATTAAAACAAAAATAAAAAATTCTTTTGTATTCAATCTTCTGGTAGATTTTTCCAGAAATTCCCTCCACCTAGACGCCCAATTGCAATTAATTTTCAAGCTTGATCCTGATATAGATTCTAGCAAATTCCCTCCTTCCCCATTGGAACATGTTTCCATCAATTAAATACGGTGTTCCAACCATTGAAGCAATTCTGTAGACATTAATTTCATCCCAACACAGTAACGGGAGATTAGGCATCCTAATCTAGACTAGAGCCGTTAATCCTTTTAATGATGTAGGATGAAATGAAGGAGACCATTTATCCAACACAATGATATGTCCATTCACATACCACGGTCCGCTAGAAAGAACTAATTCAAGAGCCTTTGGATCTTCAAATGCACATAGTACCCATCCCATTCCAAGCAAAGTCATATGAAACCTTCCAAATTCAGTCCATTGCCTCCTTAATTTCACACCAATGACATGGTATGGAACATATTCTCCAAACACTTTCACCACCAAGGATTTGAGCAGTTTGTTTGTATTTTCAACCTCATTTTGCATATGAAGCTTCACTGCCCCATCTTCAGATAAATTGTCACCAAAGTCAAAATCATTTGGTTTAAAATTGGTTTTTTATTCCAAGCATTGACCACCACCTTGCTCGATTGGGGAGGAAGATCAGTAGTCAAATTCTAAACTGATTTACAATTGGCCAGATGACCCGAAATGCAATTGTGAACCTTATCCAAATCATTAGAAGAATTCTCCGCATCGTCAGCAACCCCAATTACAATGTTCTTCTCCACAGCTACTGCTTCCGAACCTTAAACAGAATTTTAAATTCCACTAACAGATTTTTCCTAATCAATTCTACTAGAGTCATCAGAATTAAGACTGTTAATCGACATCATCAGATCAATTTTTTAATTCAGAAAATGGAGACGCATCATTGGAGGACCTGAGATCCAATTTTGCTTATATTTGAAAACGAGATAAATTCTGAAATTTATCCAAAACATCCATCAACACCTTCTTTCCCTTTCCAATGCAATCTAACTATTTTTTAGGCAGAAGTAACCCACCTTCATTAATAATCAAGGGTAAACCAGATTTGAACCTTGACTTAGCTTCATGATCAAACATCAAGTTCGCATCACCAAAAGAAGGCAGAGATGAACCTTGATTAGGACATGGAAGAATACAAACAACATTTGAAGATGATCGCTGACCATCAATGGCATCGGAGGATGGAGGTCGATGACCCTCCACCGTCATTGGTGGAATGCAAGTTTTGCGAGAAATCAAAAATTCAAAACACAATTTTTTCTCTATATAGAATTCGGGACTCTCTCTCTCTCTCTCTCTCTCTCTCTCTCTTGTTTTAAATTTATATGGCATGAATATAACATTGACTATTGAATTTAGAAATGAGTAAAGTAGCTTAAAAACTAGTTATGTTTATATTTAAAATTGAAATTTCATTAGTTAATCATCACTTGTACTAATTTCTTACTTTATACTTTGTAACATTAAGTATAATATTATAGTTTCACTTTAAGCTTTTAAGTGACACTAATTTTATAATGTACTTTTCTTCTTTTCTTTCTTTCTCCAAATATTTATTTTAGAACTCTTTTCCTTTTTCTTTTCTTTTATTCTCATGGAGTTTATAAATAATAATTTGAATATTAGTTTTTCTTATATTGCAATTTTAATTATTTTAAAGTAAGAATTTAATATGATCACTAGTTCCAATGCCAAGTTACCATGATTTCTAATTTTAAGCCACCCATGTCTATTCTTTAGCCTTAATTATTCATCTTTCAATTCAAAGGCTAATGTATTAATGTATAACTTATAAATTCAAGATAAGTCAATAGATTAAATGAGCTAAGTTAGTTAATTATTAAGTTTTTTCAAATTATAAATTATAATGCAGCATTTATTCAAATTATAATTTAAGGTTTTATTACTGTCCTCATTTTATATAATTTTTAATTATGAATTTTATTTTAGCTAAATAAAAAAAAAATTGTATATGTTAATAAAAGAAAATGTAAAAAGTTTTAGCATAATAAAAATAAAATCAAATGTAAATACAAACACATGATAACTACAATTAATAACACATTCTTCTTAAATAAATGATAAAATGGCACATAACATGTGATACACTAACAACAAGATAACTAGTGCTTAAGGAACCACTCTATTGATCTCATTTTTATATGAGATCACTAGGGCCAATCTAGACCCAAGATCCATCTAGACTCTAGATAAATCCATACTCTAGATTAATCCTGACCCTAGATCAATTTAAACTCCAAATCAATCTAGACCCCAAATCAATCCATACCCAAGATCAATCACGACTTTAGATCATTCTAGACCCTAGACTAATCCAAACATAAAATTAATCCTAACCTCAAATAAATCAATATCTAAGATCAATCTAGATCTCAAACCAGTCTAGACTTTAAGACATTCCTGACCTTCAATTAACCCAGAGAATAGTCAATCCAACCTTCTATCGAAAGTCAATTATATCCAATCATTTTATAATCATCAATATGATTTTTATTGATATGGATAATTCAAATTCAATTAATTAAATGCAAAACCTAATTGAAATTAAAAAAATTGTACCAAAATCCAGAGCTAATAGCCTAGGTCCTAAATCCCTTTTTGAGTGATTTTTTAATTGCTTCAAAATCCAATCAAATGGCCTATGATTCATGATCTATCATTTTTATATTGATAAAACTTGTCCTTAGGGTCAACCCTCCATATTTGAGCTCATTCTGAGACCTCTAGCCTCATAAACTGAACCTATTTCAAGAGGATCTAAAACCTTCAAATATTTATGGGATATGCCACTAGACACTCTACCTTATGGATTTTGACATTGGGACCTTCCCCAAGATCTATGATAATTTTCAAACCTTTGATTATGATTTTTTTTAAATATCTTTTTAACCCTTGATTATGATATGTTAAGCATTAAAATTACATTTTTGTAGACCCACTTAGACCCCAGTTGACGAGGGTTGAAAAAGACCAAAATGCCTTTAAGTGCAAAATTGAAATTTTCTCTAAACTTTAACATGGCCCATTCAAATCAAACCTTGAAACCTCTCCCAAAGCATCCTAATCATCATTAGGAGTGCATTGGGCTCAAACCCAAGCCTTGGTTAAGCTTGGTTGACCAAGTCAACCTAGTTTAACAAAATTGCACTTTAAGGGCTTTAAGGGTCATTTCAATCCAAATGGCCTCCCCAATTACATAAGACCACTTCAATTCAACTCAAAATATCTTTTCAAACCTATTGAGCTAAAAACCAAGCCCTGGGTCAACCTGATTGACCAAACAATCACTTTTAGGGTGTAAAAAATTAATTTCACTTAAATAACCTTTCTGATATAGGAGAACAACCCAATTGGCCTCTATTTATTATTTTAAATATATGAGTTCAAACCTTAGCCCTAGGTCAACCTAGTTGACCAAGTCAACCTAGGTTGACCAAATCAACCCTTAAGCATATCCTGTACTAAATCAAGCTTTAAATGCCTTTCAAATCCCATCAAATTTCTTTTAAACACATCCCCTAGTGATTTGGACTTTATTGGACCTTTGACCTAGTTAAGAGTTGACTTGGTCAATTGAACCCAAGTCTAGCCAAATCAAGCTTATTTGGGTCAAACCACATTATATCATCAAACCAATGTTTGTAAGCCTTCAAATTTATTCCAAGGTTTGATTCAAATACACTTTAGCATATTATGAGTCAAACTACTATAAGTTTGACTTGGTCAAACATCAACCATAGTCAAACCTCAAGCCATAGTAATACTACAATCAATTTAAGCTATCTAAATATATCAAGCTTCAAATCAACTCCAATCCATAGCCTAGACATGCTCTAGTCATTAGTCAATCAAATTCAAGTGAAGTTGACCAAGTTAACTTAATATATTTGGTCGAAATTCCATCCATACACATGCATACTACCAAATTCCATCATTTTAATCTCAAAATCCTTGGACTCTATTCAACTAGCATCAAGCTGCCACTTGGACTTAACATCAGCCATAGTTGATTGTTGGACAAGTCAAATGATCAAACAAATGGCTAGGAGTGCTAGAATGATCAAACTGGCCTTAGTGAGCTAATCCACTCCATTTAAAACATCTCTAGAAGTTTAAACCCTTCTCTGGAACTTTTTAAGCACATCCTAATCCTTGGTTCATCCTAAAATAACTCTAATTAAGCCTTTGTACTCAAAAGGTTAAATGCCCTTTCCACCTAAGATGTCCTCTAATCATTTGATTCTCTGCCCCTTAATAACTCAAGGGTACGTGGAAAGCATCAAGGGAGCTGGGTAGCTGATCCTAGCCATCCATTTAATTCAGGGACATTTGAATAGGGTAAAACCATCAAAGCTAGCTTATTTAATACCATAGCCTTATCTCACTACTCAAGCTCTCCTATACCCCAAGCTCTATTCATTCAATCTGTCCAACCTTTCTTCTTGATATCCCTAGTCAAATCCCACTGGTAAAAGCCATCGGTGATAATCCGTTGGCCACCACAACCTTAGGGTATGTCTAAGGCTTCATCTGTTTGATTCATAACTTATCAAATGATGGTTCTAACTAGGAACCTTATGATGACAAACTACAAGTTTAGAGAAATCAAAGCCATCAAAATCCAATGGTGAGATTTCCAAAAAAACTAAAACTCGAGATCACAACACTTCAAGTGATTTAACTTTTCAAAAAGTGATTCTTAAGCCAAAAAATTAATTCCCCAATATTTTTGTTCATAAATATAATGTATGTTTAAAATTTCAATTTAAATGATTGATACGATCAAAAGAATGAGCAAAAATATAATTCTTAGCACATTTTCATAATGTTCCTGAATTGCAAGTTTTCTGGATCATTGATCTCGCGATTGATGGTCTAGAGCAAAAAAATTATGTGGCCTTGATCAACCATGTGATTGATCCCGTAATTAGTTCCTCTATCTAGCTCAATTTGGGCCTTTGATTTTGAAAGGCAGTGGATTAGATGGCTCTACGATGGCACTAATGCGGATAAGTTAAAATCTAATCTACCACTTTTGTGGAGTCATTAATTCCTGATGATTGTGCGGCAGTGCAATTATCCGCCATTAATACGCCTTCGCATAATAATTACAAATGATTGGTTATGATTAGGATCAAAGAATTTGTGGCCGACAGGTGTCCTCTTGCTGTCGTTCGTGCCACCTTAGTTTTTTTTAATGATATAAAACTTATTTAAATCATTTAAAATTAAGAAAGTTTCATAAAATTATTAAAATTTTATTTAAAATACAAAAAATATTTTTAATATAACAATTATCCATTATATTAAGCTTTTTAATTTAAAATTAAAATTAATTCAAATTCTTTTATATTTTTTAATTTATTTCAACTTTTAAATATTGGATATTTTAATTAATATTTAATTAAAAAAATTTAAATATTCTCAAAATTTTAAGAAATTTATTTTAAAATGTTTTTTTTTTAATTTTTAGAGAACATTTTAAAATTATTTTTATTTTATTTTAAAACTATTTGAAATATTAAATACTTTGTAATATTTTAAATACATTTAACTATTAAAACATTAAAAAAATTATGGAAAATTCCATTATAATCCAAAAATTAAGTGTTTTATATAAAAATTCTAATATTTGAAACCCTTTACTATGAAAATTAAAATATTTTATATTTTTTAAATAATATGAAATATTAAAAATTTTGTATTATATTATTATTTAATTTAATAAAATTTTAAATATTTTAAAATTTAAAAAAAAAACTATTTAAAATAATTTCAACCATCAAAAGATTTTTCTAAAATTATTTTGAACATTTTTTTAATATTATTTTAAAATTTTCAAAAATTAAAGTTTATGTTTTAATTTTGAAAAATTATGTTTATATATATATATATATATGCATTTGATTGTTTTGTTAAATTTTAAGCAAAGATTTTCTTGATTGAATTGAACAATGGGGATTGACTAATGTATGCTCAAATTATTAATCATCCTTTCCTTAAAGTCTCTAGTCATCTAATGAATGTTTTAATTTGTATGGTATAGAATGCACATGTGCTTAATTTAGGTCTCTCCTAGTTCTTAGGATTCCTGATTATGATGTGTTGTGGTTGTATCTTATATTTTTTTAAGGGTTAGCAAGACATTGATTTAATCCTATACAACCTAGAGACACTTAAGGATAAAAATTAAGGACTTGTTTAGAGAATTTATGTGAATTTTAGAAACTAAAATATGCATCTATTAGGGAGGAGACTTGGACCATTTAAACCTAGTTACATCTTCTACCATAAGGTAATTTTTTATTGATTTTAAAAAATAATTAAGCAAATTATTTAATTAATTTAAAAATAAAACACTAATTAAGCATTAAAACTTATAAAAATCACAATAAATCAAATTTAAATCTAAAAAATACATATAATATATCAAACTAAAAAAAATTCAACCAATAGTCAGAGAAAATTAAAAGCACCTTAACTAAACTTCAATTTCAAGTTTAATTTAATTTAAAGTGAAAACTAATATTAAAATTAATTAATTAATTTAAAATATTTTAATAAAAAAAAATCACAAACACCTGAGAACACTTCCATAAGTCGTTTCTAACCTTTGGAGGTGATTTCAAGAAGTTTGAAGTTCATTAGAATTCAAATCTTTAAAACCCATCCAATCAAATAATTTTAAAATCTCAAATAAATATCCAAAATTTGAAAATTCATAAATAATTCAAAAAAATTCCAAATTAAGCAAACTTAAAGGTATTCAACTTAATTTAAGATCTAATATTTATTAAAAATTACAAGCCTTTAAAATTAAGTAAAAAATAATAATAAAAGTTTGTTAGGGATGTTAAGCACCTATGAACTAGCCCGAGGTTATCCAAGAGGGGGGGGGGGGGGGGGGGGATGAATTGGTGTTTTAAAAATTCTCAAACATAAATCATGATCTAAACCAAACAATCATTCACCTGAAAATAAAGTGCAAAAATTAAATGTGGAAAATGCAATAAGAAAGAACACACCATATTTTATAGTGGTTCTGTCAACTTCACCTATATCCACTCCCTGGAGCCTCTCCTCTGGGTATTGCACTAAACTTAGTGACTCTCCTTTTGCTCCCATAGTAACGTGGAGAAGCCTATACAAAAATGCCTTTCCACCATCCTCGATGAGGCAGATAACCCAACTCCTTTCGCTTTTCCTCCTAAAGCAGGCAGAGAACCCAACTCCTATCACTTCCTTCTAAAGCAAGCAAAGAACCTCGATCAATCACTGAAGAAGACCTCTCTATAACCTCCAAGGAACCAGGGAAGATGAATGGAGAAGATGACTCAGATCCTTATTTAGAGCAACCTTTGTGAAATTTGTTGACCTCATTTTTGTTTAAGGTCTCTAATGAGATCCTAAACCCAACTCAAACTCAAGTCAATGCAAATCTCAATCAAATCCAGACCCTGATCTCAAGTCCAAAGCCCTATCCTGAAGGCCTTTTCCAATGAATTTTCAAATACTTTAAAACCCTGACAAATGACCTCTGATTCAGGGTCTGTCAGTTTCATACTGATGGGATATGTCTCTAGAGGAAATCCTCCAAATTCGAACCCATTCTGAGGTCTCTAACCCTAGAAACTAAATTGAATTTCAAAGACTGTAAAACCTTCAAATATTTATAGCTTGTGCCACTGGGTCTGTCACTTAGAAGATCTTGACCTTGGAGTCTTTCACCAAAGCATGCAATCACTTCCAGACCATCAATCCCAACCTGTTGATCAGTAAAGTGTATTTTTCTGGATTTATTCCAGCCCCAATGGACCTGAGGTCAAAAATGACTAAAATGCCCCTAAGGGGTGCAAATAGTCACTTTTAACCAAATGAGCTCCAAATTGAATATAGCCATCTCCAGCAGGTTTCAAATGCCAAACCAAACCCGTTGGACCCATTTCCAGACTCTAGGTCAACCTAGTTGACCAAGTCAATAGGGTTGACCTAAGAGGCCCTTTAAGGGTTCAAACTGGTGTTTTACCCAGGGTGTGGATCTGGATTGAACAAGTTTGATTAGGTATTTGGAGTTTAGTAAGAGTGATTCTAGGGTTTAAATGGGTCACTTCAACTCGTTTGATCTACCTGACTCATTCAAGCTCTCAAATCTATATCAAAACCTAGGTCCAATCTATTCAAATTATTTGGAGTCAAACCACACCAAGTTTGTGGTCAAATCTCCTTATATACAAAACTCATCACTCATATAATGCATCCAGTCATCTAAACCCATTGTGATTCAATCAACCAATCATTAAGCTCCACATAAATTCCATCTCAACCCTATTGACCCCTTTGACTGGTCAAACGGTCAACATATGCTCAAAGGAGCTTGTGTGGCCAACGCAACCAGCTTAAATCCCCTAACTTGATCTAGATAGTTTCAATGAATTAAATCACTTCCTAAAGTCTCTCTGGGGTCAAACCAACTCAACCCGACCTAACCCGAGCCCTGATGTGTCCCCTAGCTCAATTAAAATGTCAAACAAGCCCATTTGGTCAACCTGACCAAACCACCTTACCTATCCCAAACCAGGCCCATCCAGCCCATGGGATTGACTCCAGAAGCTTTTCGAAAGCTGCCCTAAACTCCCCAGCTCCCAGCCTATTCCTTAGACCCGAGCTACCCACCTAGTGGTCCCCCCCCACTTGAGAATGACTTGGAGTCATTTTCACCTGGCCAACCACTCCCCTCTGCCCCCTAACGGCTTGGGAAAGGTGTCCAGCATCCAAAGCACGTCCTTTAGTGATCCTGGCCGTTCCATTTGGCTCCAAGCAGATGTGTAGGGAACGATAAGAACTCATTCTAAGCTATCTTGCATTCCAGTCATTTCCCATAGCATTTTGAGATTTCATTTCGCTTCCCTGAGCTCCCAGAAACTATCCCAAGCTCTTTCCCGACCTTTGGTGGCTATTGGAGGTGAGATCAAGCTTGAACCGAGAGAGCATCCATCCAAGCTCCCTCAACTCCATTTCCAGTGATCCTCCAAGCTCAAAGCCTAAAGGAGAACAACACGTGGACAGCCTATATATTCAACCGTGAAAAAATCAACTCAATCGATCCATTCTACGGTGATAAATCCTAAACCCTAGTTTATTTTCTAGGTTCTTAAATAAAACGTTAAGTATTGCATCAAAGGCCTAGGAAATACTTCCCCATTCTTTGTTAAATCCTTTTACATCTCTGTTTAAATTTTCAAGTCGTTTGGTGGAGTATTTTGCAAAAATGAAATCAAAAATAGATTTAAGGTTCGCGGTCTTGGCTGGAGAAGGAAGACGGGTTCACAACCGTTGGATTTTCTCTATTGAGATCAATGTCTATGATTTGATCTAACTTACAACTCGTTTTGGCTTCCTGAAACAGCGGTTGGCCAGATCTCTGTCCGGCTAGATCTACACCATCGTTTCAAACCGTGGGTTGTATTTGGGCCGTTTGATCCTCTCTGTATAAATTAGTTCCGCGAGTATGATCTCCACCATTGGATCTTCTCTTTGATCGATCCAATGGTTGATATCACCGTCGAGCTGGTTAAGTGGAGGGCCCTGCATGACCGCTGCCATCTACGCGGTCGCGCCTGCTGCCGACGCATGTCTGGTCAGTGCCGCCGGCTGACCAGATGATTTAAAACCCTCAAAATAATTTCAGAAAATTCTCAAAAATTCAAAAATGCATAGAAATTTCATTTCTAATCCATTTTTGACATTCTTGGGCTAGTTTTGTTCGTCTTTTTGAGTACTTTTTTAAAAAATATTTAAAAAGTATTTTGACTAATAGTTTATTAGTAATTCTAATAATTCAGAAAACCTTAATTTATTTTTAAATAAAATTATTTTTTTTTATTTTTGCTAAATTTTGACAGAGGGGTTTTAGGGTCTGAGAATGGTCTCCCGTAATTTTCTCAAGTCTATTTGATGGAATCGTACTTAATTTATGGATTTACAAAGATCTAAGTCAATATTTTGATTTAGATGTTTGAAAATTCATAAATAATTCAAATTAAACCCATCTCAAGCATATTAGAGTCCTATGGAGTCAGTAAGAGTTTTTCTTTTACTGATTAGTAGACTTGGTTTCTTAATTAAGTATGATTTTATAAAGATTTACCTGTTTTAGAATTTTTGATTATATATGTATCTATATACATATATAAACATAAAATCATACATAATTAAGACATGAAATTGAGAGGAAATATACTTAGAGAGGTCTCTTTCATCTCTAAATATTTTCAACTCAATTTGACATAGCCATGTCTCCATAGTAAATTATTAGGTTTATGGGTCATGTTAAGGTCTATAGCCTAATAATTTACCATGAACAATTCCACGGAACATTAGGGTCACTTCTCTTTATTTATTTATGATTGATTTGGTGTGCTTACAATTAGTGTCCAAGGGTTAGAGAGACTTGATTTCTATCCTATAACATAGTGACATTAAGGACAATAATTAAGGACTTGGTCTTAGTTAACTTAGAACAATTTAGGTGAACTACACACCATTCCTTTTGAAATGAAACTCAAACTTAGAGAACTAGTGTCATGTACCCAATGATCTATTATACCTAGATTGGACATTAATTGATCTTATAATAACTAGTAGATTTAGAAGATCCATTATTATGGATCTTTTTCTTTTCTTTCAATAAATCCAAATAAACTAAATAAAATTCATACAAATCCAAAATAAAACTCAAATCACTCTAACTAATTCTAAAACACATATTAATTCTTTTAAAATCAAAATACAAATTCGAATTTCATTAAATCTCATTAAGGCTAAATTAAACCTTTAATTAACTCTCAAAACTTCAAAAAAATATAATAAATCTAAATTAAGTCCAAAAAATATAAATAATACCTATAACTGACCAGAATTGACTCCTTAACCAATGAAAAATAAAATCCATTAACTTTCAAACATTAATCAATTTAAGCCACTTAATTATACCGGGTATCACTAGGAAACCCAGGCCTACGAGGCTAATAGCTTAGCCCCAAGGAAGGTGAAATAAACTTCACGGCCTTGGTGAGAAACAAAGGTGTTATCTGACCAACAGTTAAAAATCAACTTTAAAATCAAATTCAAATCATTAAAATACTCAATAAATAATTCAAGGCTTCTATGCCTAAAGCCCAATTCCTTTTGGAGAGCTTTAGGCTTTTTGATTTAAAGAAGCCTTTAATACACATAAATAAAAAAGAGATCTTCTATGTGTTGTGCATGACTCCTTTTAGGAAGGCACTAATACATTTGGATTTGGAGATCTTCAAACAAATATAATAATACACCAACCTTATACGACGTGCTAGATTCCTTCGAGAGGGCACGTGGTATTGCATTCATAAGGTCCCTTTCTCTCTCTCTAATAAAACTTCAGGGACTCTCAAAATTAACACTTATCTTCTTTATAAGACGAGTATACATTTTGAAAGTCCTAGGACTTATAAATTGATAATTTCCTGCACTTAGTGATCTATCAATCTATAAGTTCTTTATAACTAAATAAAACAACTTTAACTTCTAAAATTGGAATAATTTGAAATTCAAATACACTATACTTAAACTTCAATTAAATTCACATTTGGCCTCTAATAAATAAACTCTAATAATACATATAATTTGAACAATAATTCTTATAGGACTTATCCAAACCACACGACCTCTTTCACACACTTAGATGCTTGCCAGGACTACAAACTTTAGCCTAGGCTAGGCCGGTGGTTTGTTCTGGTTTGTTTGCGGGTGTCTTGCCTAGAGGGCACCTATGTGTGATTGCTTACTTTTCTGTACTGCATAGCATAGCTTATTTATTTTCCCGTCTGTACACTAAAGAGAAGAGTGAATAAAGTGAGGGCAGTGTACTTTACTTTACTGTCTTTTCTTTCTTGCATATATAACTGTACACAACGCACTCATAACATGCATAGATATACAACTGCTTCTACTTTTCTATCTTTTATATTACTGAAACAGTAGAATGTTCCTAGGGTCTGATGTATTGATATAAATGAAAATGTAAAGCTTTCTTTTCCTAGAATTGTTGTATATAGATTGAGTATGTACAACGTCTGGAGTCTGTAAAAGAATTAAAAACAACTACTTATATACATATAAATGGGGCTCCAAAAAGTAATATCCTCCCTCGGGAGGACGTTCATTTTTGGAATTCTACCTTTTTGTAGGCTAGAATCCAGGTTTGTTGTCGATTGGACCTGGCCACCTTTACTTTACTGTAAATTCTGAGATGTAACCGATAAATTCAATATTAATAAAATCAGCTCTTTCATATATATCTGTTTCATTCATCATTAGCATTCATGTAGATTTTTGGTTTTTGTAAGCATATTCAATTGCATATGGTTTAAGATCCTTAAACCACTCCTTGATTCCTAGGATAGAGCTATCTTAAAATCTTGCATCATCGATGAAGTGTTGTGATTAGGATTGTTAGCTGGTGGCCCATTCTAGGCAGGTGGTAAGTCCAGATCGTATACACTTCTCTCTGCACATTCCTTCTTCTAATCAATTGTAAACTCTTCTAAATTCAAACAATAATCGTATAATCTAAAGCTTGATCGTGAAAATTTAAATTAGCCCAAATATTCGATTAAAGTTATATATAATTTTTGAAACTAATTACTCTTCATTTAAATCGAGAGTATTCTCTTAGGATATGTAATTAACTATAGGGGCTTGCCCCTATAGGGAGTCTAGATCCCAGAATAAACTAAACCATACCTTAGTTCCTTTCTGGGGTAGGTGAAAGATCTGTGGACTTAGATTAAGCTTTATTCATATTCGGGAAGTTATTTCTATAATTAAAGAATAGATAGATATTTGATTTACTACCACATGTAGATCAAATGTCTTCTATATTTAATTACAGAAATAAATTCACACTTCATTGATCTAATCAGGTAGATTAGGGAATATACCTGACATCCCTTTAGGATGATATGAATATTCCCTATATTATACTTGATTAGAAGAATGAACTATGTTCTTCTTCCTTTAAAATCAATAGAAGGATATTAGTCCGCCCCTTGGGACGGTATAATATCCAACTAAGTTGATTTAATCGAGAGAGGACATCTTAAATAATAATAAAGCGAATCGTGTGAGAGAATAAAACCTTATTTTGAAAAATCCTTCTTTATCTAAATTTTTTTTAAATTCATGCTGGTAATCTAGAAATAGATATGTATTTGATTTACTTTCACGAGTAAATCAAATATCATCTATATACTAGATTCTAGGAATGAATTAACAATTCATTAGCCTAATTAGGTAGATAGGGAAGATATCAATCATCCTTTAGGATGATTCGTATATTTCTACACTATACCTGATTAGGAAAGTGAATCGTCATTCTCTTTCTTTAGAATCAATAGAAGAATATTAGCCCGGCCTTCAGAGCGGTCTAATATCTGACTATACGGATTTAATTGAAAGAGAATCATTCAAAATATAAATAAAGCAAACTATTTAAATACTTAAATAAATATATATTTTTTATTTTTTTAATAAAATAAATTCCTCTTTGTCTCCTCCCTTCCCTTCTTTTAACATATAAATAAATATATTTTAAAAATTAAAATAATGATATATTAGACTTTTAAAAATAAAAGTAAATAATGAAATTTTTAATATTAAAAGTAAATGAAATTTTATATTTTTAAATTTAAATTAAATTATCTATATTTTAAAATAAAAGTTAGAGGTTAAAGTTTTATTTTCTCACAGATTTTTCTGGCGACTCCGCTGGGGATAGACTCCTCTCTCCATTTTAAATGAAGACTAATTCTTTCTAAAATTATATATAACTTTAATTAAATATTTGGGCTATTAAATTTTCATGTAAATTTCAATCTGTCTAGTCTTTCACTGTCTGTCTGTATGATTTGTATAGTCTTATGATTTGAGTTCTCGTGATTGATTTGTACTCGATTTTGCTTTTTCGATTTGATTTTTCGCCTCGAGTCTTTGATTTGTATAATTTTATTTTCTTTTAGTCTACTTACTCGAGCCTTACTAGGTATTTGCTTCTTTATTCTAGAATTTGTGTCAGTATTTACTTGTAATCATAGTCTTCTTAGCTTTTTCCTAAAAGCTAAGCAAATGGGCCAACTGTCAACATCGGTGCAGGTCCTAGGTCCTGCCGAAGTGCTGTCCATTTCTCGTCTGACTTTTTGGGTATAATTAGTACCCTTAGTTTCTTTTAGATTTCTTTAGAAATTTTGAATTTCTTATATACAATTTTATTTCTCTGATTCTTATTTATAGACTTAATTATTTCAATAAATTTTCTAAATTGATTTGTCCTGATTTTATTGTATTGATTCTTTGATTCGATACTGATTTTGTTTGATTTCTATTTAAATTATATAATTGTTAGAATCCCTTAAATCGAGTCAACCTGACATGTATGTCATTTGTATGACATTTGCATGTTTACTTTCAATCCACAGTTTGCATGATTATGGCCACGTGAGTGGCCATCACCCATGGTTACCAGAGCTTCTTCCTAAAAGCCTGGCGGACGTCCACCCGAAAATGGAGGTTTGGTCCTAGGTCTGGTAGGGTTATGCCGCCTATTTGTAGTCTCAAATTTTGTATGCCATGTGTGTTTTTAGTCACTTAGATTTCTTTTTCAAATTTCATTCAAAGTCACTTTTGGTTTCTTTATATTCATTCTATTCGAGTCTTTTTCTATGTTTATTTCGGAGTTTTGATTTTCTTTCTTTAATTTGTGACTTGATATTGAATTGATTATTTTCTATTTAAATTATGTAATTGTGTAGAATCCATTAAATCGAGTCAACCAAGCCTGTATGTCATTTGTATGACATTTGCATATTTACTTTCCATCCACTGTTTGCATGATTATGGCCATGCGAGTGGCCATCACCCATGGTTTCCAGGGCTTCTCCTAAAAGCCTAGCGGACATCCACCTGGAAACGGAGGTTTGGTCCTAGGTCTAGTAGGGGTTATGCCGCCCGTTTGTTGTCTTGCATTTTCATGTCATTCGTATGTCATTTGCATACCTTAGAGTTTTCTTTTTCATTCGTATCGGTTTTTGACTCAATGTGTGGAGATCAGGCTTTAGATTTTGTTGACTCTATTCCTCTTTCTAATTTCATCTATTCGTGTTTGATCAGGTGTACAATCAAAATCTTTAAGGACATGGGTCCTTATTCAATTTCTTTTCAATCTAATTCTCATTCCCTTCAATCCTAAAATCAATCAAATATCTAGTCCAAACCTACACTCTATGATTTTTTTTCCTTTGGTATGGGTCCTTAACTGGGCCATTCCATGTTTCAAATCTTCAATTTGTCCAATCTTCATCTTAAACTTCAGTTCTATTCAAATCACTACAACTCTCAACTTACATATTCAATTTCTAGTAAAAAAAAAAGATCAGTTTTTTATTCAGACCCCTTTGAATCACAGAAAAATGTCCCAAAAATTGGTATTCAACATCAACATTACCGCTGCCCAATCTGCTGAGGGCAACCAGATTAGATTTGGGTCCAGATTTGAAAACATCCAAGTCACATTTGGCGCACCACAACCTGAAGTGGTGGTACCTCCTGCTGAATCCCGAAGATCAGGTCTCGTGCAAGTCAACATCGAGGAACGGCCTGTAACCGCCCCTGTAGTTCCTAAACCCTCTATTTTCACCCATTTGCATTATCCCCAGTCAACTGCTATGGGCTAAGGGAAAATCCCCAATCATTGCTGAAACTCCTGCAATCAGAAACTTCGAGACTGGGTCATCTTCTAGAATCTAGGAGATGACTAAGTCTCAACATCGCAATATAATTCGTCGTATGAGGCGTAGAGAAAAAAGAGAAAAGATGTCAAAGGAAGATGCTTTGATTGCTGTTACAACTGAAGCAGTAAAGAAGATGAGTTCCAAAACATCTGAAACTTATGTTAATACCTCATAGTTGGTTGATAGTGAATTTTGACTACTATGTGATACTTCCGAGGAAGAGAACGAATTGCAAATGTTGAACTCTCCTCCTATTCCATTTTGTGGAGATCCTGTCCTCCCTTCAGTATTAGAAAGAAAGAGAAAGATCAAATCTCTATTCAATAGTCTGGTCTAGGACTGTGCCACTGATTATGGGTAGTCGAAGACAAAATTCTTTAGAAGTGTCAAGGATGTGATCTCCGTTGAAATGCATCCACACTCAGGTGGAAGGCGAGGAGAATCTCCTCCTACAAAGAGAAGAAGTCAATTTCAAGAACCGGGTCCAAGCCGACCAGCAGCTGCTGTAGATTGCCATGGAAAATCAAAGAAGTTCTCACACCACGATCATTATCAGAGCTCAAACCGACAGTACAGTCAACAAACTTCTGTCAAACTCCTAGGGTATGGAGAATTAGCCCGACAAGGGTATAATCCCATATCTCCTCCTTCTCCACGTCATTCTGGGAACCGTCCACTCAGAATTTATGATAATCCCCCTACTCAACATTCGTCAAGAGATAACCTATATCATTCTAAGGGTAGCAAATCACCCTCTGGTTTTGATAAGAGGAGACTGAAGTTTGCAAATTAGTCAACTCTTTATCTAACAGAGAAAGGATTTGGCAGCCTGCGATGGTTCCAACTCCAACTATACCGATGAATCAGAGGAATAACATAATGGAAGAAACACCAAAGAAGTTGAGGTATGTTATAAAAATCTCTTCCTCCATAGAGAATACTCCAGTACATCCACATAATGTGAAAGATAAGACAATAGAAGAGATGGTGGATCATCTGAAAGAAAGTATCCGCCAGATCGACAAAACAGAAGTTGCCGAGAATGAAGAAACAGATAAAGAGACCTCTGATAGTGTTGATATGGTTGATGCTCCGTCATCTCTGTAAAGAGAGAGAATCTGAGTTTACATTTTATTAGAAAGTATTTGATATACTTTTCCTGAAGATGATGTACCAGTTATCTTAGATTTCAAATGAAGGAAATTTTGTTTGACTACAGCAAGTGTTCAAAAAAATAAAAAGTTATTGACGACCAATACTAAAAAAGAAAAGAGAAGACTATGTTCCCTCCCTCCCCCCTCTTACTGGAGGGTCGACGCTGATTTTAAATCTAAACCTATATCAAAAGCAAATTTAGCTTAGAAATAAAATCTTCTCAAAGTTCCTGCAATTCTGTATCTTATAAATATCACTAGCATATTTATAGATCTATTCTAAAATTTTCTTTATCAAGTTATCATTTCTATCACGGAAATTCGGATTCGCTTTATGGATAATTCCTCCTCTTATGAGAGAACTATTTTTCTTCTCTCGTGTTTAGAAGATAATCCTACAACTGAGGTTCATCTTAAGGTTTTAAAAGGAAGCCCCTTTATTAAAAAAAAAAAGAATATGTATACATATATAGAGAAGATGCGCTATGTGCGCCAAGATATAAAAAGACGTGCAATGTACACGTAGATAAAAAGAAGCATACAAATGTGCCAAATAAAAGATGCGCAAAGCGCACCAGATAAAAAAAGAAAGATGCACCGAAGTATGCCAAGCAATGAAAGATGCTCAAAGTATACATAGAAAAATAAAATAAGTTAAAGAGCTTCCTTTTCAAAATCCTAAATCTCAGAGAATCTGTTTTCTCCAGATATTTTTCTTGATAATTGATTTTTGAAAATCTAGATACCAGATCTATTTCTATGCATTGATATCTTATTAGATATAAAAGATCAAGCAAGAAATTGAAAAGATTAATTTTCTTTTCCTAAATTCGATCTTTTGAAATAAGTTTTAATAAAAAAAATATATAAGGGAGGTTTTATTTTAACTTCTAAGGAAGTTAATCTGGGTCCATAATAATTGGTCGATGGTTCCATCATAGTTTGACATCACATTCACTCTTCTACGAGTAGTGGAGTGATACTTCGCAATGTCTTTCATAACAACTCGCCAAGCTCAAGACGATTGCCTAATAAATGAAGAACTACCAGTGAACGAATCAAGAAACTCAAGTCGAATAAGAAGTTCATCTGGGAATTCTCTTTTGATGGAATTACTTCAGGTTAGTCTACAACATTAGATGATATTCCCCAGTGCTAGATAACTACCTGATAAATGAGGAACTACCAAATACATAACCCCTGAAACTCAAATCAGACGAGAAGTTTATCCGAGAATTCTATATTTTGATGGTAACCCTTCCAGTTGATAAGAAGAATCAGATGATGTCTTCCCAAGATAAACTAGAATTGGTATAATACTTGTCACACCTGTTGAGTCCAGTAATTAGGTTGTTAAGCCTAAGTAAGTGTCCCAAGGCTACCAAGAGGGGGGTGAATTGGTAGTTTTTAAAATTTTAAACCCTCTTAATAATAAAGTTAAACCGAAATAAAATTTTCTTTTAAAGTTAGTAGAAAAATGTTTTTCAACCACAGAGTTGTTAAAACTGAAATTTTAAAGTGCGGAAACGTAAAAGCTATAAAGTAAATGACACCAGATTTATAGTGGTTCGGTCTATAACCAGACCTACATCCACTCCTCAGAGGCACCCTCTGAGTATTGCACTAATACCACAAAGTGACTCTCCTTTAGCACCCACAGCAAGGCGGAGAAGCCTGTACAAAACACTCTTTTCACCACTACCCGGTGCGGCAGAGAACCGTCGTCCTTTCACACTCTCTTAGTGTGGGCAGAGAACCCTACGGCTGTTCACACTCTCCAAGTGTAGGCAGAGAACCTTCTTCCTTTCACACTCTTCTAGTGTGGGCAGAGAACCCTCGTCTGTTCACACTCTCCAAGTGTCGGCAGAGAACCCTCGTCTGTTCACACTCTCCAAGTGTCGGCAGAGAACCGGACCTTCTTGAATGATCTTCTCACAAGAATCTAGAAGGAAGAAAGAAAAAGAGTGAAGAAATCCAATTCCACAAGTAGAGACTCTTACCTTAGCAATCCAAGTGAAGCCTTCTCGCTCCAGTGGTAGGAATCCTCCTTTGAATGCTCTCTTCCACTCTCTTCTTGGATATTCTCTCAAGAGGCACGAAGATCAAATGACAAAAAGATTGGGTGGCAGTCTAATTTGGACTATTTATATAAAAGACAAGTGAAACCGCCCAAAAACTGCAAATTTTCAATTCTGTACGCAGTGGATCGTCCTGTACGATTCTAGATCGTCCTGGACGATTTTACTTAAACGATCTGAAACGACCCAATTTGTATATGTGTACGAACTGACTTCGTACAGCTGATCGTCCTGTACGAACTTGGTTCGTCCAATACGAACGGTTATTACAAGGTCGGTTCTAGAAACTGCTGAAAACTGTTCTAAGTCGGTTTATCGTTCAAACGAAAATGTGATCGTCTGGACGAAAATTTTCCAGAGAGCCGATCGTCCTGGACGATTATTTATTTTGTCTGGACGAAAATTTTCCAGAGAACCAATCGCCGCGGACGATAATTTGTTTTCGTCTGGACGAAAAATTTCCAGAGAGCTGATCGTCCTGTACGATATTTATTTTCGTCTGGACGAAAATTTTCCAGAGGACTCGTCGCCTCGTACGATGGTAAAATTCGTCTGGACGAAAATTTTACAGAGAACCCATCGCCTGGTACGATAATAAATTTCGTCCTGGACGAATAGGACTTAGAAAATTTTTCAAAGCAAGTTCCTATTCGTTCCAAGTGCTCTATAGGAGATAACTGACAGATCGTCCAGTACGATAAATATCGTCCTGTACGATCAGTATAGAATTTCAAGATCTCCTTGTTTGTGTGTGTGAGATTTTATTCACTCAATTACAATCACTCCCTTTCAAAATTAATTCAAAGAAAAGACAAACATCAATTAAACAAAATATCTCATGTTGAATTTGAATTGAACTTTTCGTAGTCTGGAGTCTGATTTTCCTGAAATGTTAGTACACACAAGAGCAAGTGCAAATCTTCTGAAATTGTTAGGAGATAACTATACATTTGAACAATAATGTTTGGAATAATCAAAATTACATAAGTTGCATAAATATAACTCATCCAAATAGCAACTATTCAAACAACACCTAATCAAGGTGCGATGTATTACTCATACCATATGTCAATGCCATGTACGAACAATGGAGCTGAGAATGAGGCGATGATAATTGGTTTAAATTTGATAACTCTAAATCAGATCAAGGAGACTAAAATCTTTGGAGATTCGTGGCTTCTGATTAATCAGGTAGCTAGAATTGACAAAGTAGTGAAAGATATCCTGATTCCTTATCAACAATACACCATTCATCTATCGAAATAAATTTAAGAGGCGACGTTATCCAGAATACCCTGATTCTGAATGTATGAATAGAAAACCCCCATTTGAGGTGAAAATTGTTTTAGCAGTAGATGATGAAATGGTAGATTAGAGAAATCCCTTCATCAAATACCTGCGAGAAAACAAGCTCCCTCAAGAGAAATCAAATCCATATTAGATCAAAAGATATTTATTATCTTATACTCCGATGAATTCCCCTCTATATAGAAGATGATTCGATTAGATGTGGTTGAAGTATCTGAATAAAGAAGAAGCACAGAAGACTGTAGAAGAAGTATATAATGGATTGTGTGATACACTAATCTGGGCCAAGGATGAATGCTTCCTTTGAGAAAAGTTGAAGCTCATCAAGTTCTAACATCTTTTCAAAGACAATGTTGTGTACCGATTCGGTAGTCCTTTCTGGATTATTCCGAATAATGGTCCTTCATTCAGAGATCCTGAATATATAATTTCTTTATATATTACAACATCAATTGGAGGTACTCGACCTTCTATCACCCTCAAACAAATAGATTGGTAGAGGACTCCAATGAAACCCTGGTACAGAGTTTAAGAAGACCTTAAATGACAACAAGTGATAATAGCACAAGATATTGGTTAAAGCTTTGTGGGTATATACATAACCACATATAGAACTCCAACTTACTCTATGCTATTTTCTTTAGTCATTGCTGTAAAGGTTGTTATCCTTTTGGAAGTATAGCCACTTTCACTCCGAGTCGAAGTAAACTATAATCCTATCCCATAACTGAATTTTAAATTAAAGATTAGAAGAGCTTGGAGGTTCGAAAGAGAAACATCTACAGGCTCAATCGAACCTCAAGTTATATATAAAGATAGAAAGATTCAGGCTTACAACCAACGACAAAGTCAGCAAACAGACCTTCAACAGAATTCAAACAGTTTGGTTCTAAATTCTCTCATTCGAGAATCGCTCTCTCGTCTGGGTATCTGCTTTTTCTAGAAATTGATCTTCCAGTCAAAGTTTAAATTTCACCTTTCCAATAATCAATCTATCTGTCAGGTCCTGATGCCTGCTTATTCGGGAATCGATCTCCCATTTTGATTTTGGCTTTTTCTGGAAATCGATCTTCCAGTTAAGGTTTAAAATCAACCTTTCCAATAATCGATCTATCGGTCAGGTCCTGATGCATGCTTATTCGGGAATCAATCTCCTGTTTTGATTTTGGCTTTTTTTGGAAATCGATCTTCCAGTTAAGGTTTAAAATCAACCTTTCCGATAATCGATCTATCGGTCAGGTCCTGATGCCTGCTTATTTGGGAATCGATCTCCCATTTCAATTTTGGCTTTTTCTGGAAATCGATCTTCCAGTTAAGGTTTAAAATCAACCTTTTCGATAATCGATCTATCGGTCAGGTCCTTATGCCTGCGGAATCGATCTCCCATTTCGATTTTGGCTTTTTCTGGAAATCTATCTTCTAGTTAAGGTTTAAAATCAACCTTTTCGATAATCGATCTATCAGTCAGGTCTTGATGCCTGTTTATTCGAGAATCGATCTCCTATTTTGATTTTAGCCTTTTTTGGAAATCGATCTTCTGGTTAAGGTTTAAAATAAACCTTTCCGATAATCGCTCTATCGGTCAGATCCTGATGCCTGCTTATTCGGGAATCGATCTCCCGTTTCGATTTTGGCTTTTTCTGGAAATCGATCTTCTAGTTAAGGTTTAAAATCAATCTTTCAGATAATCGATCTATCGGTCAGGTCCTGATGCCTGCTTATTCGAGAATCGATCTCCCGTTTCAATTTTGGTTTTTTCTGGAAATCGATCTTCCAGTTAAGGTTTAAAATCAACCTTTCTGATAATCGATCATCGGTCAGGTCCTGATGCCTGCTTATTCGGGAATCGATCTCCCGTTTTGATTTTGGCCTTTTTTGGAAATCGATCTTTCAGTTAAGGTTTAAAATCAACCTTTCTGATAATCGATCTATCGGTCAGGTCCTGATGCCTGCTTATTCGGGAATCGATCTCCTGTTTTGATTTTGGCTTTTTCTAGAAATTGATCTTCCAGTTAAGGTTTAAAATCAACATTTCCGATAATCGATCTATCAATCAGGTCCTGATGCCTGCTTATTCGGGAATCGATCTCCTGTTTGGTTTTGACTTTTTCTGGAAATCGATCTTCAGTTAAGTTTTAAAATCAACCTTTCCGATAATCAATCCTTCGGTCAGGTCCTGATGCAGTTTTATCCATTCCAATACCCACCTTCATTTGGGAAACAATCTCTCATTTAACGTTTTAAATCTCACCTCTTTGAGAATCGATCTCTAATTTAGGTCCAGCTTCCTATTTGATAAAAATCAATCTTTCAATCAAGTTTCCAGTTTCTAAACCTTATTGATCTATTTCGGTCAACGCCAACATTTGTGATTTATTCTTCAACTCATCACGTGTTGGGGGTCCATTTATTGACCTCATTTTTATATCAGGTCTCTAATGAGATCTTAAACCCAACTCAAACTCAAGTCAATGCAAATCCCAATCAAATCTAGATCGAGATCTCAACTCTAAAGCCCTGTCTTGAAGGCCTTTTTCAGTGAGTTTTCAAATACTTTAAAACCCTATCAAATGACCTCTGATTTAGGGTCTGTCAGTTTCATACTGATGTGATATGTCTCTAGAGGCAACCCTCCAAATTTGAACCCATTCTGAGCTCTCTAACCCTAGAAACTAAATTGAATTTTAAAGGCTGTAAAACCTTCAAATATTTACAGCCTATGCCACTGGGTCTATCACTTAGAAGATCTTGACCTTGGAGTCTTCACCAAAGCATGCAATCACTTCCAGACCATCAATCCTAACCTGCTGATCAGTAAACTATTTTTTTCTGGATTTATTCCAGCCCCCAATGGACCTGAGGTCAAAAATGACTAAAATGCCCCAAAGGGGTGCAAATAGTCACTTTTAACCAAATGAACTCCAAATTGAATACAGCCATCTCCAACAGGTTTCAAATTCCAAGCCAAACCTGTTGGACCCATTTCTAGACTCTGGGTCAACCTAGTTGACCAAGTCAATAGGGTTGACCTAAGAGGCCCTTTAAGGGTTCAAATAGGTGTTTTGACCCAAATGACCCATTTAAACCCAGAAATCACTCTTACTAGACTTCAAATACCTAATCAAACTTGTTCAGTCCAGATCCACACCCTGGGTCAGCCTGGTTGACTCAGTCAACCTAGTTGACCCAATTGCCCCTTAAAGCTCTTAATGGGTCATTTCAACCCGTTTGATCTACCTGACTCATTCAAGCTCTCAAATCTATATCAAAACCTAGGTCCAATCTATTCAAATTATTTGGAGTCAAACCACACCAAGTTTGACTTCATCAAACTTCAATCCTTGGTCAAATCTTCTTATATACAAAACTCATTACTCATATAATGCATCCAGTCATCTAAACCCTTTGTGATTCAATCAACCAATCATTAAGCTCCACATAAATTCCACCTCAACCCTATTGACCCCTTTGATTGGTCAAAGGGTCAACATATGCTCAAATGAGCTTGTGTGGTCAATGCAACCAACCTAACTCCCCTAACTTGATCTAGATAGTTTCAGTCAATTGAATCACTTCCTAAAGTCTCTCTAGGGTCAAACAAACTCAACCCGACTTGACCCAAGCCCTGATATGTCCCCTAGCTCAATCAAGAGCTCAAACAAGCCCATTTGGTCAACCCGTCCAAACCACCTTACCTATCCCAAACTAGGCCCATCCAGCCTATGGGATTGACTCTAGATGCTTCCCAGAAGCTGCCCTATCCTCCCCAGCTCCCAGCCTGTTCCCTAGACCCGAGCTACCCACCTAGTGGTCCCCTCCACTTGAGAATGACTTGGAGTCATTTTCACCTGGCCAGCCACTCCCCTCTACCCCCTAACGGCCTAGGACAGGTGTCCAGCATCCAAAGCACGTCCCTGAGTGATCCTGGCCATTCCTTTTGGCTCCAAGAAGATGAGTAGGGTAAAACGACAGGAGGAACTCATTCTAAGCTATCTTGCATTCCGGTCATTTCCTAGAGCATTTTGAGATTTTGTTTTTCTTCCCTGAGCTCCCAGAAACTATCCCAAGCTCTTTCCCGACCTTTGGTGGCTATCGGAGGTGAGATCAAGCTTGAACCGAGAGAGCACCTGTCCAAGCTCACTCAACTTCATTTCCAGTGATCCTCCAAGCTCGAAGCCTGAAGGAGAACAACACGTGGACAGCCTAAAAATTTAATCGTGAAAAATCAACTCAATCGATCCATTCTACGATGATAAATCCTAAACCCTAGTTTGTTTTCTAGGTTCTTAAATAAAACATTAAGTATTGCATCAAAGGCCTAGGAAATACTTCCCCATTCTTTGTTAGAACCTATTACATCTCTGTTTAAATTTTCAAGTCATTTGGTGGAGTATTTTGCGAAAATAAAATCAAAAATAGGTTTAGGGTTCGCAGTCTTGGCTGGAGGAGGAAGATGGGTTCACAACCATTGGATCTACTCTATTGAGATCAACGGCTGCAATTTGATCTAACTTACAACTCGTTTTGGCTTCCTCAAACTGCGGTAGGCCAGATCTCTGTCTGGCTAGATCTATACCATTGTTTGAAACCGTAGGTTGTATTTGGGCCGTCTGATCCTCCCTGTTTAGATTAGTTCCGCGGGTATGATCTCCGCCGTTGGATCTTCTCTTTGATCGATCCAGCGGTTGATATCACTGCCGAGCTGGTTAAGTGGAGGGCCCCGCGTGACCGCCACCATCCACGCAGTCATGCCCGCTACTGACGCGTGTCAAGTCAGCGCCGCCGGCTGACCAGATTATTTAAAACCCTCAAAATAATTTCAAAAAATTCTTAGAACTTCAAAAATGCATAGAAATTTCATTTCTAATCTAATTTTAATGTTCTTGGGCTTGTTTTGTTCGTCTTTCTAAGTACTTTTTTTTTTAAATAATTAAAAATTATTTAGAGTAATAGTTTATTAATAATTCTAATAATTCCAAAAACCTTAATTTATTTTTAAATAAAATTATGTACTTTATTTTGAGCTAAATTTTGACAAAGGGGTTTTAGGGTCTGAGAGTGGTCTCCCATAATTTTCTCTAGTCTATTTGATGCAATCGTACTTAATTTATGGATTTACAAAGATCTTAGTCAATATTTTGATTTAGATGTTTGAAAATTCATAAATAATTCAAATTAAACCCATCGCAAGCATATTAGAGTCCTATGGAGTCAGTAGGAGTCTTTCTTTTGCTGATTAGTAGACTTGTTTTCTTAATTAAGTATGATTTTATAAAGATTTACCTGTTTTAGAATATTAGATTATATATGTATCTATATACATATATAATCATAAAATCATACATAATTAAGACATGAAATTGAGAGGAAATATACTTAGAGAGGTCTCTTTCATCTCTAAATATTTTCAACTCAATTTGACATAGCCATGTCTCCATAGTAAATTATTAGGTTTATGGGCCATGTTAAGGTCTATAGCCTAATAATTTACCATGAACAATTCCATAAAACATTAGGGTCACTTCTCTTTATTTATTTATGATTGATTTGGTGTGCTTACAATTAGTGTCCAAGGGTTAGAGAGACTTGATTTCTATCCTATAACATAGTGACATTAAGGACAATAATTAAGGACTTGGTCTTAGTTAACTTAGAATAATCTAGGTGAACTACACCATTCCTTTTGGAATGAAACTCAAACTTAGAGAACTAGTGTCATGTACCCAATGATCTAATATACCGTGATTGGACATTAATTGATCTTATAATAACTAGTAGATTTAGGAGATCCTTTATTAAGGAACTTTTTCTTTTCTTTCAATAAATACAAATAAACCAAATAAAATTCATACAAATCTAAAATAAACCTCAAATCACTCTAACTAATTCTAAAACACATATCAAATCTTTTGAAATCAAAATACGAATTCAAATTTCATTAAATCTCATTAAGACTAAATTAAACCTTTAATTAACTCTCAAAACTTCAAAAAATATAATAAATCTAAATTAAATCCAAAAAATACAAATAATACCTATAACTGACCAGAATTGACTCCTTAACCATTATAAAATAAAATCCATTAACTTTCAAACATTAATCAATTTAAGCCACTTAATTATACCAGGTATCACTTGGTAACCCAGGCCTACGAGGCTATTAGCTTAGCCTCAAGGAAGGTGAAATAAACTTCACGGCCTTGATGAGAAACAAAGGTGGTATCCGACCAACAATTAAAAATCAACTTTAAAATCAAATTCAATTTATTAAAATACTCAATAAATAATTCAAGGTTCTGAATATTATAATAAAATTCATTAAAAATTAAATTAAATTTTGATTCTTCTAAGCTAAGTTAATTTGATAATTTGATTGATTAGAATTTATTTTAATCAATCAAATTTGATTATTAATTTAGATTAAGTGAATCAAGGCTTCTATGCCTAAAGTCCGATTCCTTTTGGAGAGCTTTAGGCATTTTGATTTAAAGAAGCCTTTAATACACATAAATAACAAAGAGATCTTCTATGTGTTGTGCATGACTCCTTTTAGGAAGGCACTAATACATTTGGATTTGGAGATCTTCAAACAAATATAATAATACACTGACCTTATACGACATGCTAGATTCCTTCGGGAGGGCACGTGGTATTGCATTCATAAGGTCCCTTTCTCTCTCTCTCTAATAAAACTTCAAGGACTCTCAAAATGAACACATATCTTCTTTATAAAATGAGTGTGCATTTTGAAAGTCATAGGACTTATAAATTGATAAATTCCTGCACTTAGGGAATTATCAATCTATAAGTTCTTTATAACTAAATAAAACAACTTTAACTTCTAAAATGGGAATAATTTGAAATTCAAATACACTATACTTAAACTTCAATTAAATTCACATTTGGCCTCTAATAAATAAACTCTAATAATATATATAATTTGAACAATAATTCCTATAGGACTTATCCAAGCCACACGACCTCTTTCACACACTTAGATGCTTGCCATGACTACCAACTTTAGCCTAGGCTAGGCTAGTGGTTTGTTTGCGGGTATCTTGCTTGTAGGGCACATATGTGTGATTGCTTACTTTTATGTACTACATAGCATAGCATATTTATTTTCCCGTGTGTACACCAGAGAGCGGAGTGAATAAAGTGAGGGCCATGTACTTTACTTTACTGTCTTTTCTTTCCTGCATATATAACTGTACACAACGCACTCATAACATGCATAGATATACAACTGCTTCTACTTTTCTGTCTTTTATATTACTGCAATAGTAGAATGTTCCTAGGGTCTGATGTACTGATATAAATGAAAATGTAAAGCTTTCTTTTCCTAGAATTGTTGTATATAGATTAAGTCTGTACAACATCTGGAGTTTGTAAAAGAATTATAAACAACTGCTTATATACATACAAATGGGGCTCCAAAAAGTAATATCCTCCCTCAGGAGGTCGCTCTTTTTTGGAATTCCATAGAAGACCCAGAGCCTAAAGGCCATAAGCAGTTGTATTTAATTCTAATTTTCTGTAGGCTTAGAATCCAGGTTTATTGTAGGTGGGACCTGGCCACCTTTACTTTATTGCAAATTCTGAGATGTAACCGATAAATTTAATATTAATAAAATTAGCTCTTTCATATATATATGTTTCATGCATCATTAGCATTCATGTAGATTTTTGGTTTTTGTAAGCATATTCAATTGCATATGGTTTAAGATCCTTAAACCACTCCTTGATTCCTAGGATAGAGCTATCTTAAAATCTTGCATCAACGGCGAATTGTTGTGATTAGGATTGTTAGCTGGTGGCCCACTCTAGGAAGGTGGTAAGTCCAGATCGTATACACTTCTCTATGCACATTCCTCCTTCTAATCAATTCTAAACTCTTCTAAATTCAAACAATAATCGTATAATCTAAAGCCTGATCGTGAAAATTTAAATTAGCCCAAATATTCAATTACAATTATATATAATTTTTGAAACTAATTAGTCTTTATTTAAATCGAGAGTATTCTCTTAGGAGATGTAATTAACTATAGGGGCTTGCCCCTATAGGGAGTCTAGATCCCAGAATAATCTAAACCCTACCTTAGTTCCTTTCTGGGGTAGGGGAAAGATCTGTGGATGTAGATTAAGCTTTATTCATATTCGGGAAGTTGTTTCTATAATTAAAGAATAGATAGATATTTGATTTGCTCTCACAAGTAGATCAAATGTTTTCTATATTTAATTATAAAAATAAAGTCACACTTCATTGATCTAATCAGGTCGATTAGAGAATATACCTGTCATCCCTTTAGGATGATATGAATATTCCCTATATTATACCTAATTAGAAGAATGAAATATATGCTTCTTCCTTTAAAATCAATAGAAGGATATTAGTCCACCCCTTGGGACGGTATAATATCCAACTATGTGGATTTAATCGAGAGAGGACATCTTAAGTAATAATAAAGCGAATCGTGTGAGAGAATAAAACCTTATTTTGAAAAATCCTACTTTATCTAAATTTGTTTAAATTCATACTGGTAATCAAGAAATAGATATGTATTTGATTTACTTTCATGAGTAAATCAAATATCGTCTATATACTGGATTCTAGGAATGAATTAACAATTCATTAGCCTAATTAGGTAGATAAGGAAGATATCAATCATTCTTTAGGATGATTTGTATATTCCCTGCACTATACCTGATTAGGAAAGTGAATCGTCATTCTCTTTCTTTAGAATCAATAGAAGAATATTAGCCCGGCCTTCGGAGCGGTCTAATATCCGACTATACGGATTTAATTGAAAGAGAATAATTCAAAATATAAATAAAGCAAACTATTTAAATACTTAAATAAATATATATTTTTTATTTTTTTTAATAAAATAAATTCCTCTTTCTCTCCTCCCTTCCCTTCTTTTAACTTATAAATAAATATATTTTTAAAATTAAAATAATGATATATTAGACTTTTAAAAATAAAAGTAAATAATGATATTTTTAATATTAAAAGTAAATGAAATTTTATATTTTTAAATTTAAATTAAATTATCTATATTTTAAAATAAAAGTTAGTGGTTAAAGTTTTATTTTCTCACAAAACCCTCACAAACTCCCCCTCACAAGATCCTCTCTCTCTTTCCCAAGCTCTCCCTCTCCTCTTGAATCTCTCTAGTAAGGACAATAGCAAAAGATCTACTCTTGAGTAAACAAGAGATCTTATATAGAAGGGCTTCAAATTTTCCATAAATTGCAATTAATCGTTAGAGATCATTCAGGACAATCGACGGATTGTCCTGTACAATTAGTGCAAATTCAACTCAATCAGCTAGGACTATCTAGTGGTGGCTGGATGATTAGAAGGTTTGTTTATTCTAATCATCCAGGATGATGGGATATCATTCGATATGATTAGTTCAAGACATCTAATATCATCTAGGCCGTCACTCTATTTGGCTAGACTTTACCTATCTGGATGATAAAAAAATAACTAATCATCTTGTACAATAAGTTTAAGATGTTGACTATCGTTCAGAACATCACTTTGTTTGGCCAAACTTTACTTGTTGGATGATGATAAAATAACTGATCATCCGGGATGATTTTAGATCTTCCAATATGATTAGTTCAAATGAATACACATCATCTTGAACATCATTCTGGTCGTCCAAGAAGAAACTAAGATTTGTTTAACTAATCATCTCAAATGATCCTACGATCATCTAGGATGATATGATCGATCAATCAAACCTTAATTGCTTTCCTTGGTCATCAAACTAATTTATGTGTAATTATAATGCATCATCCAAGATAATATCTTCTACGATGTCCTGGATGATGTCTATAAATAATAACATACCTAAAAGAGTTGGCGGCTAATTCTTTTTATTTAAGCATATCATCCAGGATGATAATGATATCATCCAGGATGATTCGCTTAATTTCAGCTGTCTTAACTAGGATGCCCTAATTAGGGTTTCTATTTTTAACTGATCGTCCAAGATAATTTTGGATCATCTCATACGATATGATAAAAATAAAAAATAATTAGAATTTTTCCCTTGAGTGTGTGTGTGCAAGGTTACTTAGCATCAAGACACACTTTATTACATTTGACTCAAGAAAAGGTAAAGACACTTGACGTACACTTACAGACTGACTTAGTCCTAATCTACCCAATCTTGAGCTGGCTTGATTTGTTATTGACCTTGTGGACCTAAAATTTTAGTAGGTAGGGTAATCATAATAAAATAAAAATATCAGAAATATTTTCTATCATCAAAATTATAATGCTTGAATCTAAATTTTCAAAAAAAAAAAAAGACAATTTTTTTGTCAATCATAGTTCAAAACTTGGTCAAAACTTCAAAAATTCATAATAAAAGGTAAAAAAAATCCAAATACATCCAACTTAGTGTCTAATTACTCATCCGAAGGTCTAATACTTATGAAAATTTTCAAATTTCTAAAATTCATTTTAATTTATAACGTTAATGTTTGACCCTCTTAATTTAATATATTAACTAATTTATAAAAGTCTAGAAATTCAAATTTTAATTTAAAATTTAATAAAAATTTAATCCAACATTAAAACCAACAATCTGTCAACTCTAATTAAAATTTATCAACCATTAATTTTTAATTAATGAAGTTACTTGATTAATACCAACTGCTGCTAGGTAATCTAGACCTACGAGGCTATTAGGTTAGCCCCAAGGAAGATTCAAAAAACTTCATGGACTTGGTTTAATAAAGGTATTAATAATTAAACACTTAAAATACATCTTAAAATTAATTTAAAAATATTAATATTTAAACTTTAACTAAATTTTCCTTTAAGCATTTCAACCAACCAGAACACCAAACAACTTTAATTAACTATCATATAAAGGATATATCCAAGCTAAACATCCTACCCCACACACTTTAGATGGTTTAATAAGTAACCAACTCTAGTTTTAGGCTAGGCCAGTGTTTTACTTTCATGCTATTGTGTGCCAAATTTTTGTAGTTTTCATTGCATACTAGTTGTTAGAATTAATCAATTGATATGAGTGTTTATTTAAATTTCAATGTAATCTATGAATTAATTTGATGGGAAATAGATTATCCTTAGGTTAGTAAAAATCTAGATTGCTCAATGATTTTTTGTTGGTGGCCATGATCATATAGAGCTATCAAAATAATTGGAGCATAAATTAAATTTTTAAAATTAATAAATTTTCTACATGTGCTATGAATGCTAAGTCTCCATTTTAATTAATAAGAGCATAGACAAGTGTGGCTGTGATTTGAACATTTTATATTTTGATATATCAAACTACTTGGGATGATTTTGATTATAATTGCCTAAGATAACCATACAGGTTGTGGTTGAGTCTAGTTTTCTTTTAATTTTTAATATAATTTGATGTACTTGAGTTATAATTAAGAGTTGTAATGTTATTCAAATGGGATGTTATATATCCAATTTGGAATTCAAAGTGGAAGGAACATCCCTTAGGGGAGAGTTCCTTTCCATTTGGAGATCCAAATTTGAATGATTTCAAGAATCCAAAGAGAAAACATAATACACCTATGAGGGCTGTTTCTTTTAATTTTGATATCTGGACCCGACAAATTTAAGGAGTCTACAGAAGGATGAAGAAGTGTAGACTAAGAAAAATCACATTCTTAATGTCACTTGTGTCTTAGGAGTAGAATCCAGGTTGTTGTCAATGGTACCCAGCCACTTTACTTTCTGCTAAATTATATGTTGTAATATTAAGTGACACTTATCACATGAACTTTACATTTAATTCAATTAATTTTACTGATTTATTTAAACTGATTGTGTAATAAAAATTACATATTTTTCTAGGTTTATTTCATGCATGCTAGTTTTTTTAGCCTGGAATTTGATCAAAGGCTCGTTAAGGAATGTTAATAACTTTTTATAATTTAATTTATTAAAAAAATTTAAGCTCATATTGAAACTCTAATGATTTTAAGAAGTAAGTGTTGCATATCTAATTTTAGAAATAGAATTTTAATGATAGCAAACACTTCTATTTTTTCTACGACTGCCTTGCCGACTAACATTTTATGTCCACAAGTTCAAAATTGTAAGTTGAACTAGCTCAAGATTGGGTAGACTAGGTCAGAGTCAGTTTGTAAAATTATTTTCCCTTTCTTGAGTCTATTGTAAACAATGTGGTTCCTTAGGCTAAGTAACCTTGCACACACACACTTAAGGGAATTTTTTTGTCTGATTTAGAGTTCTCTATTTTGAGGACATTATCTAGGATGATCCAAATATCATCCTTGATTATCTGTTAAAAATAGAAACCCTAATTAGGGCATCCTTGTTAAGGCAGCTGTCATTAAGCTCATCATCTTGGATGATATTTGTATTGTTTGGGACAATATGCTCAAATCAGAAAGAATTAGCCACCATATCTATTTAGGTATTATTTATTTTTGAATATCGTCCTTGATATCATCCTAGATAATGCAAATAATTATGCCTAAATTAATATGGTAATTAAGGAAAGTAATTAAGGCTTGATTGATATGATCACATTGTCGTTGACAATCGCAGGATCATCCAGGATGATCAATTCAAAATACCTTAGTTGCTCCTGGACGATCAACATCAGATAGCTCCTATTCAGGGTGATACTCTGAATGATTTTCATGGATTTGAACTAATTGTCTAGGACGATTGTGAGATCGGCTTGGATGATCAAGCTATTTTTTCACCAACGAGATAAGCATTTAGTGTGATTTTTTGAATGATATTTATCAATTTGTACTAATCATACAAGACAATTTTATATCATCCTGGATAATATGAATAAAATTCAGCCGATCGTCCCAGATCATCCTGGCTGATTAAGCTTAAATTGCAGTGATCATCCAGGATGATATTTATATTGTCCTGGATGATAAAGTTAGTTCCTTATAATTAATGAGCTATTCTAAAGCTCTTCTATTTAAGTTCCCTTGTTCTACCCTTTAGGGCATCTTTTGCTGTTGTCTTGACCTGAGAGAGCCTAGAGGAGAGGGAGAGAGAGAGAGAGAGAGAGAGAGAGGATCTTATGAGGGGGAGTTTGTGAGAGAGTTTCATAAAGGTTGCTCTAAGCTTTGATCCACATCTTCTTCTTCCATCATATTTCCTTGTTCTTGGAGGGTTGAGAGAGGTTCACTTTAGCAATCGATAAAGGTTCTCTACCTGCTTCAAGAGGAAGTAAAAGAAGTTGGGTTCTCTGCCACACCGGTGTCGATGAAAAGGAGTTTTGTAAAGGCTTCTCTGTCTTGCTGTGAGAGCAAAAGGAGAGTCACTGAGTTTTAGTGTAATACTCGAAGGGAGCCTCCGGGGAGTTGACATAGTTCGAGTTGACCGAACCACTATAAATCTTTTTGTTCTTTACTACTATTTCTTCCGTATTTAATTTCCACACTTTGATTATCATTATGGTGAATTTTGGTTTGAGTTTTTTGTTTTAATTATTTAAAACATTTTTAAAAATACCAATTCACCCCCTCTTGATTAGCCTTGGGCTAGTTCATAAGGGCTTAACAACCCTGACAAACTTTCAAGTGGTATCAGAGCAGGATTCATAAAATAAGTTTGAAAACTTTTTGAATTTTGATCCATGGCTAACTCTGGTAATCATAATAATGCAAAAGGGTATTCTATTACCCAACCACCTTTGTTTGAAAAAAATTTCTTTTGATTTTTGGAAAACTCGCATGTCTACATTTTTACAATCAATTGACTATCACACGTGGATGCTTGTTAAGGAAGGTTATACACCTCTGACTGGTAAACTTAATGATGTTAATGTTCCTCTTCCTTTTACTGAATGGACTCTTGATGATAGGGATTTAGCACAACTTAATGCAAGATGTCTGAACTATTTTTTTTTCTTTAAAATCTGAAGATTATATTCGTGTTTCAACTTGTACTATTGGTAAAGAGATTTGGGATAAATTGTGTATTACTTATGAAGGAACAAATGAAGTTAAGCAATCTAGATTGAATATTCTATTGCATGATTATGAACTTTTCATATGAAACCTTCTGAATCAGTTTCTGAAATATAGACAAGGTTTATTCAAATTGTTACCTCTTTGCATGCCTTAGGAAGATAACTCGCCAACTATAAAAATGTGAATAATAAAATTTTAAGATGCTTGCCTTCCTCTTTTAATGTAAAGATTACTATAATTATTTAATTTAAAAATTTTAATACTTATTCAATTGATAACTTACATGGATCACTCATTACTTACGAGCAAGGGGTGAATCAAAGAAATCTTAATGCAGGTGAGAAAAAGAAGGAAAAAACTATGGCATTGAAGGCCAACAACACAGACACTGAATCTTTCGGGTCTGAAACTGATGATGTTGCCTTAATCGTAAGGCAATTCAGAAGCTTTCTAAGGAAGAAGCAAAAGAACCTTCAAAAGTGGAATAAAGGTAAGGGAAACAAAAATTTCAAGAGTTCTAATGATATGATCTGTTTTGAATGTAAGAAGCTAGGATACATTAAAGCTGATTGTCCTACACTTAAGACTCACCCAAGCAAGGAGAAAGGTGAGGAGAAACCCAAGATCAAAAAGGACAAGTAGAGATTCCAAAAGGCATTCTGGACGGATTCTGCATCGGACTCCTTTGAGACTGAAGCTGAAGAGGAGACTACAAATTTGTGCTTGATGGCAAACGAACACCATGGCCAAAGTGACCAAGAAGATGTATGTGAACTAACCTATGAGGAACTACTTGTAGTTTCTGAACAAATTCATGCATCATATAGGAAACTTATGAAAACACATGCTAGCTTGAAATTGGAGTTTTTAAATTTGCAAAAAAGAGCATGAAATTTTACTTAAAATATCATTCTACAATTGATAGCAATCACATATCTTTACTTGATGAGTTTGATGCATTAAACAAAAAGCATACTAAATTATCTGATGCACATGATTCCTTGAAGTCATCCCATGCTGAATTAAAAAAGTAGTTCAAAAAACTAGAAAATTTCAAAAATTTTGAAAATAAAAAACCATCATTGTATGCATCACATAAAAAGAAGCTTCACCACCTGAGTAGATTAGTACATCCTTTTCTTGGAGTTAGATGTTTTTCATGTGGCATTTTAGGACACATAGCACACACTTGTACCATTCACTATAGTACACATTAGGTGTGGAGACCCAAATTGCATGATTCATAGTATAACACACATGCATTACTTTCTACTTTTCATAAGAAGGGACTCAAACATGTTTGAATTAATAAATCTGACATTTGATGATTTTGTAGGCTTGCTCTCATAAAAGGCCTCATGGGAGCATGTTGTACCTGGACAGCGGATGCTCATGACACATGATTGAAGATGCTAATCAATTCATTTTGCTGGAAGTCAGGGCTCGAGGCAAGGATACTCTTGGAGACAACACCACCAGGAAAGTGATGGGCGCAGGTATAATTGGAAACTCCAAGAACCTTTTGATTGAAAATATTTTACTTGTAGATGGACTGAAATATAACTTGCTTAGCATCAGTCAGCTATGCAATAAAGGCTTCATAATAAAATTCTTGGCAAACACTTGCATCATAAGCTTAAATAATAACACTATTTTATAAGGAAAGCGGATCAACAATGTTTACATGCTTGATTTAAATAATATTGAATGTGCTGCTTTATTTTGCTTAAAAATTGCTGCTGATGCTTCTTGGTTGTAGCACAAGAGATTATGACATGCCAGTATTAAAACCCTTAGGAGAGTGACCCAGAAAGACCTAGTTAGAGATGTCCCCAAGCTTAAGTTCTTAAAAGTTCACCTTTGTGATGCCTGCCAATTAGGAAAGCAAGTTAACTCCACTTTTCACTCCATTAAGGATATTAGCACCTCTAGACCTTTAGAAGTCCTTCACATTGATTTGTTTTGACCCATTAGCACTACTAACTTAGGAGGGAAAGTCTATGGTTCTATGATTATCGATGTTACTCAAGATTTACTTGGATTAGATTTCTGTCTCATAAGAATGAGTCTTTTGATGAGTTTAGAGCCTTTTTCACTTGGATTCAGAGAAAGCTAGGTTGTGAGATCTTAACCATCCATAGTGACCATGTAGGGGAGTTTGAAAATGAGATATTTGGAGACTTTTGTGAGGATAAAAGGATTAGTCACAACTTCTCAGCTCCTAGGACCCCTCAGCAAAATGGGGTAGCTGAAAGGAAGAATCAGACCTTAGTTGAAGCCGCTAGAGCCATACTTGCTGAGTATTCACTTCCAAAATACTTTTGGGCTGAAGTGGTAAACACAGCTTATTATATATTGAATAGGGTGAATGTTAGAGCAAAACTTGATAACATACCCTATGAGATCCTTACGGGTAGGACACCCAATCTTTCCCACCTCCATGTCTTTGGTTGTAAGGTTTTCATTCATAATAATGGGAAGTCTCACTTAGGAAAATTTGACCCAAAATCTGATGAAGGAGTGTTCTTAGGATATTCTAGTATTGGGAATTCTTTTAGGGTATTTAATAAGAGGACATTAGTGATGGAGGAGACTACTCATGTAGTGTTTAATGAATCTGATCCTAAGATGTCTAGAGTTGAGGAGGAAGATAAAGTTGGAGAGAATACCACTAGAGTTGGAAATTTGGAGAAGATGGTAGAGTCCTAAAACACTGAAGGAGTATGTGAGATTACCCAAGAAGTAGAAAATATAGATCTGGAGGAAAGGGTTGAACTTACACACACTTTACCTAGAGATTAGAGATACTCTTCGAGTCACCCCAAAGAACTGATCTTAAGTGACCCTTCTCAAGGAGTTAGGACTAGACATAGACTTAGGAAGGAAGTGAACCACTCTGCCTTTATCTCAAAGATTTAACCCACCAATATTATTCAATCCCTTTCTGATGAGTTTTGGATCTTAGCCATACAAGAGGAGTTAAACCAATTTGTTAGGAATGATGTTTGGGAGCTTATAGAAAGACCAAAGAGACATAGTATAGTTGGAGCCAAATTTAAGAATAAGGTGAATGATTATGGTATGGTGGTTAGGAATAAGACAAGATTGGTAGCTAAGGGATACAACCAAATAGAAGGGATAGATTTTGAGGAGACCTTTGCCCCTGTAGCAAGATTAGAAGCCATTAGAGTGCTATTAGCCTTTGCCTGTTATAAAGGATTTAAGCTTTTCTAAATGGACGTTAAGAGTGCCCTTTTAAATGGGATAATAAAATATGATGTATTTGTAGAATAGACACCATCCTTTTCTGGGGAAAGTAGGAGATGATTTACTCATTATTTAGATCTATGTCGATGATATACTTTTTAGATCTTCTGATAAGAGGTTATGCGATGATTTTTCTAAAACAATGCGTAGGGAGTTTAAGATGAGTATGATAGAGAGTTGTCCTACTTTTTGGGGTTTAGCATAAGAAAATTGGATGATGAAACCTTTCTAAATCAATCAAAGTACATAAAGGATATCTTGAAAAAATATAAAATGGATAAAGTCAAGCCAATTAATACTCCTATGATCTCTAGTCTTCAGTTGGATAAGGACCCAAATGGAAAGTCTATTGATCAAAAGAAGTACAGAGGGATGATTGGATCTCTACTTTATCTGACTTCTAGATGACCTGATATAATGTTTAGTGTTTATCTCTGTGCTAGATTTCAAGCTGATCCTAAGAAATCCCACCTGACTGCAGTTAAAGGAATTCTTAGATACCTTTTAGGGACCCAAAACTTAGGAATCTGATACCCTAGGCATACACTTATTTTTAGATCATTGGATATTCTGATTCTGATTTTGCAAGATGTAGGATGAATAGAAAGACCACTTTTGGTACTTGCCAATTCATAGGATAGTCTTTAGTCTCTTGGTTCAGTAGAAAACAAAACTCTATTGCACTTTCCACTACTGAAGATTAGTACATGTTTTTAGGGAGTTGTGTGGCCCAAGTCCTTTGGTTGAAGAAGCAAATTTTGGATTTAGGATTACCTGTAGGCATAATCTCAATCCTTTGTACAACACTAGTGCCATATGTATTTCTAAGAATCCTATACAATAATCAAGGACTAAGCACATTGATATAAGGCATCACTTTATTAGAGACCATGTGACCAAGGGAGACATTTAGATACACCATGTGGCAACTGAGAATCAATTGGTTGACATCTTTACTAAACCACTGGTCTTCGATAATTTCAGCACTTTAAGGACCAGATTGGGTGTGGTTGACATAAATGCATGAACTTGATTCGTACTGATTTCTGATTTGTTATCTGTTGTTTATTTTTCACTTCTATTGTTTTATTTTTGTAGTTTTTTCTTTGTTTATTTTTGTTATTATTTTTGTGTTTGTTGCTTTATTTTTCATATGCTTTAATTTTTTTATAATCATTGCTGAAATTGTTATTTTATGCCTTATTTTTGTTTTTCAAAATTTTTAGTCAATATTTTACATCTCTTAATCAGTTAAAGGGTGTAAACACCGTTGATTGTGTCTCTTTCTCTAACCTATTTTAGTGGTGTAATTTTCTTTTCTAAACAAAAGTTTATCTCAAATTAACAACTGGACTTTGCAATTGAGATCTTTTCTACCTTGCTACAGTAATCTAGCTTATATTTATAATGATCAAAGTATTTTTGGTTACTTTAAGATTTCTCGTTATTTTATCATTTCACTTCTCATATGATTTTTAATTCTATTTTGTGGCTTTTTCTTCGCTATATTAGTGAGTGAGTTTTTCTTCTCTAATATCTAGAAGATATACTCACAATTAAGAGTATTTAAAAGTTTTTGAAAGAGAATCTAACTTGCAAAAAAAAAAGTGGCCAATGATGCCAAAAATAAAAGATGCGTAATTACGCCAAGTTAAAAATATATACACAAAGTGTATCAAAAATTAAAAGATGTTCAAAGTGCACCATTCAATGAATAAGAGGCATAAAATAAGCCAATCAAAAGCAAGCTCTTTTCTCTTTTTCAACTTTTCAATTTTAGAAGAATTCATGTATCACTTGAGATTTTCAAAGGCTTTATTTTGAATTTTACGATTATGACAAACTACTTTAATACATTATTCTATAAGATATTTTTCTAAAACCAAGTCTTGAACGGATCTCCTTTTCTTATCCAGTTGATTTTTTTGAGTTAGGTCTTTTGACTTCAAAAGACAATTTTACCATGAGAGAAGTCTGAGCTAAGAATTAACATGATCGGATACTTTACCGCTTTTTCCGATTTTTGATGTTGTTAATTCATTAATTTACAAGTCTTTCAAATCAATCACATGGAGACTATGTCATATTCATGCCTTAATCAAAAAAATAAAACCTTTATTTTTGTTCATTTTTATGTCTTTTTGTATCTTATTTTTATCATTTTTAGTAGATTTTATTGTTTTTGGGCCTTCTCTGATCATCTCCATCTATCCTCTATTTTAAATTTTTCTTCACATCAGCCCGGAAGATATGCCTATCGTCCTGGACGATCTATTCACTTCTAAAAACTCAATCTACTGGTTGTTCTAAACCTTCTGCTCTTTATCATCTTGGACGATCCATCATCATCCTGGATGATCTGATTTTCTTTTGCTTCAATCATCTTTGATTATCCTGGATGATCCTATTTTGTCCTGGATGATGCTCTTACTCTTTGCTCAATTATTGGAAATCGTCCCATACGATCCACCTATTCATCCTGGACGATACACATGGAAATATGTTTAAAAGCCTTAAATTCACCTCGTACGATCCTTTATTGGAGATCATCCCTAACGATCCACCTGTTCGTCCTAGACGATCAACATAGCAGTGCATTTAAACATTTTAAATTTGGCCAGTACGATCCATTATTGTTCATCGTCCTAGATGATCCACCTCATCATCCTAGATGATATTCTTTTTCAACGGTCATCCGGATTATTGCCTCGGGATGATCGCCTTTGTCTTATCATCCCAGATGATATCTAATCATTCTGAATGATATGATCGCCTTTTTTGACCAATTGTTTAGCCGCAATTATTACACTCGATCGTCCAGGATGATTCTTCAATCGTCCTGGACGATCCGGCCTATTCTTTAAATTATGAGAGTTCTAGCAGGTTTTTTTCACATCCTCTTCTTCTAATATCTTTCTCCTTCCTATTGCTTTGATGTTCTTAATAATGGCAGGAGGAAAGAAATCCCGCCACCCTTCTAGGAGTTCCTCGAGGGTGACTCTTGACCCTTGCTTCACTAAGGCGGACGATCAAGCTACCTACTAAAGATACAAGATGGCCGGAATCACTATTTCTTAGTCTGTCAAAACAAACATCCTCTCTTATTCGATACTAGATCTTTTTTATCACACCTCCTTATGCTTTCTCCATACACTCACTATCCCCTTCAACTCTGAACTTTTGTTTGAATTTTTTGCCAGCCTTCGCATTAACTCTTCTTTTACTTCAGTCGGGTCCTATGTGAATCGACACCCCATCGAAATCACATACCAGGCCAGCGCCAAACTTTTACAACTTTCCACCATAGGGGATAAACTTCACACCCTGTGTTCTGACCCCAACTTTGACTAGGCTCTGGCCAACCACTTTCTTCAAAATTCCTCTGCTCATTTTCATATTGGCGAGACTAGCAGCTTGCTCAAAGATGCTAGAACCATCCAGCATGTCCTTCGCACATCCATAATTCCAAAAGTTGGTGATCACATCCATATCACTCCTCTTCTTTTGATCACCACCTTTTACATCTTGACCCATCACGAATTCAATGCTATTGATTTGATTTTTTGCTAAATTGAACATCTGACCACTATTTGTGACCCAGGCCATAGGAGAAAACCAAATTAGCCCTAGTACATATCATTGTCTAAGTCTTAGAATCTAAATATAACCTCTAATATTCTGTTCCTCTAAATTTCCAGCCTGCCTTCTACTCCAACACCTCCTTCCATGTTCTTCATAGTACTTATCTCCACTTGGGGCACGAGGAAGCTGAGGGAGATGAGGAGGAGGCTCCCCCACCTATTTCTGCACCTACTCCACTTTACCAGCACTCTTAGCTAGATGAGCTGGTCAAGCAATTCGACCAGTGGGAGGCACGCTTGAAGACTTTCATTACTGCACAGGAGCAGCAATATACTGAGGACTTTGCCCATTTTGAGCAACAACATGCTGAGGACTTAGCCCATTTTGACACCTACATTGCACACCAACAGCAGCAGTACGACTAGGACATGGCCTGGTTTGGAACACAGTTCACCACTCTGTCTAGCTACTTTCAGCCACCACCACCACCTCCTCCTTTGGATGATCAGGACCCATCTTTCATTTAGTGTGTGTGTTTTTTTTTGTGCTATTATTTTCCTTGTATTTATCCTTTTTTGTTTATTATTTTTGTTTTCCTCCTCTTTTTTCTGATGTCAAAAGGGGAAGTAGTTAGTTATATTGTTCGCTCTGTAGTTTGATTCTATTATTGGACTGTTGAACCGTGTTTGTTTATATCTCACTATTTTCTTTAAACTATTTTAAATTGCTTTAATTATGTTTATGTTTGCCATCATAAAAAAGGGGGAGATTGTTACTTATCTTATTTCAAAAATAGATTTTTGATGATATCAAACACTTCTATTTTTTCTACGACTACCTTGCCGACTAACATTTTAGGTCCATAAGTTCAAAACTGCAAGTTGAACCAGCTCAAGATTGGGTAGACTAGGTCAGTGTCAGTTTGTAAAATTCTTTTCACTTTCTTGAGTCTATTGTGAATAATGTGGTTCTTGATGCTAAGTAACCTTGCACACACACACTTGGGGGAATTTTTTTTTTGTCTGATTTAGAGTTCTCTATTTTAAGGACATCATCTAGGATGATCCAAATATCATTTTGGGTGATCAGTTAAAAACAAAAACCCTAATTAGGGCATCCTTGTTAAGGCAGCCATCATTAAGCTCATCATCCTGGATGATATTTCTATCATCCGGGACAATATGCTCAAATAAAAAAGAATCAGCCGCCAAATCTATTTAGGTATTATTTATTTTTGGACATCGTCTAGGATATCGTCCTAGACGATGTACACAATTATGCCTAAATTAATTTGGTAATTAAGGCTTAATTGATATGATTACATCATTCTGGATGATTGCAGGATCATCCATGATGATCAGTTCAAAAAACCTTAGTTGCTCCTAGACGATCAACATCAGATAGCTCCTATTCATGGTGATGCTCTGGACAATTTTCATAGATTTGAACTAATCGTCTAGGACAATCATGAGATCAGCCTGGACGATCAAGGTATTTTTTCACCATCTAGACAAGCATTTAGTGCGATTGTCTAAATGATATTTACCAATTTGTACTAAGTATACACGACAATTAGATATCGGCTGGACGATATGAACAAAATTCATATGATCGTCCAAGATCATCCCACCTGATTAAGCTTAAATTGCACTGATCATCCAGGATGATAGTCGATTCCTTGGAATTAATGAGCTATTCTGAAGCTCTTCTATTTAAGAGCCCTTATTATACCCTTTAGGGCATCTTTTGTTGCTGTCTTGACTTGAGAGAGCCTAGAGGAGAGGGAGAGAAAGAGAGAGAGTGGATCTTGTGAGAGAGAGTTTCTTTGCCTGCTGCAGGAGGAAGTAAAAAGAGTTGGGTTCTCTGCCTCACCGGTGTCGGTGGGAAGGAGTTTTGTAAAGGCTTCTCCGCCTTGCTATGGGAACAAAAGGAGAGTCACTGAATTTTAGTGCAATACTCGGAGGGTGCCTTCGGGGAGTGGATGTAGGTCGAGTTGATCGAACAACTATAAATCTTTATGTTCTTTACTACTATTTCTTACGCATTTAATTTTCGCACTTTGATTATCATTGTGGTGAATTTTTGTTTGAGTTTTATGTTTTAATTGTTTGAAAGATTTTTTAAAATACCAATTCACCCTCCTCTTGGTTAGCCCGGGCTAGTTCCTAAGGGCTTAACATCCCTGACAAACTTTCAGTAAGCTTAGATCACAGAGGTTCACATGCATTCATATTAATCTTTCTCTTCCTTGTTAGGCACCTCCCCGTTATCGGGTTCTATCAGGCCACTTAACCTATTATGGTGTAGTCCTGTTAAGAGAAAGTTATGTAATCCCTAAGATAAAATATATTTTTGAGCCTAATTTTAATACTATTTCAATATAATTTATACATTCAAAGGTCAACTAGTATATATTGCATTAGAAATAAATTTAAATGAGTTAAAAATTTAATTATTTTTTATTTCAAGCATGATATCACCTTATATAAGTCAAGGGGCCAATTAGAATCTTCTTTAGATGTCGGTCCCATTCTCTCAGAACTTAATTAAACATCTCTTCCACTCTTTCATAAATGACCATACTCATGATTTTAAAGCACCTAGGTGGTTATTGGCTCCCCAATCTAGGCCGGGGTAAGTCATGGCTTATATTACATTAGCTAGGTTTGGGTAACTATTATCTAGTACTTAAATTTAGATCTAGGATCCAAGGCATGCTCAAAATCATAAGTCACCAACCTTCGAGAATCAAATCTCAATTTTCAAATAAAATTTCTCATCCTTTGTACAACACTAGTGCCATATGTATTTCAGAATCCTATACAATAATCAAGGACTAAGCACATTGATATAAGGCATCACTTTATTAGAGACCATGTGACCAAGGGAGACATTTAGATACACCATGTGGCAACTGAGAATCAATTGGTTGACATCTTTACTAAACCACTGGTCTTCGATAATTTCAGCACTTTAAGGACCAGATTGGGTGGGTTGACATAATGCTGAACTGATTCGTACTGATTTCTGATTTGTTATCTGTTGTTTATTTTTCACTTCTATTGTTTTATTTTTGTAGTTTTTTCTTTGTTTATTTTTGTTATTATTTTTTGTGTTGTTGCTTTATTTTTCATATGCTTTAATTTTTTTATAATCATGCTGAAATTGTTATTTTATGCCTTATTTGTTTTTCAAAATTTTTAGTCAATATTTACATCTCTTAATCATTTAAAGGGTGTAAACACGTTGATTGTGTCTCTTTCTCTAACCTATTTTAGTGGTGTAATTTTCTTTCTAAACAAAAGTTTATCTCAAATTAACAACTGGACTTTGCAATTGGATCTTTTCTACCTTGCTACAGTAATCTAGCTTATATTTTAAATGATCAAAGTATTTTTGGTTACTTTAAGATTTCTCGTTATTTTATCATTTCACTTCTCAATGATTTTTAATTCTATTTTGTGGCTTTTTCTTCGCTATATAGTGAGTGAGTTTTTCTTCTCTAATATCTAGAAGATATACTCCAATTAAGAGTATTTAAAAGTTTTTGAAAGAGAATCTAACTTGCAAAAAAAAAAAAAGTGGCCAATGATGCCAAAAATAAAAGATGCGTAATTACGCCAGTTAAAAATATATACACAAAGTGTATCAAAAATAAAAAGATGTTCAAAGTGCACCATTCAATGAATAGAGGCATAAAATAAGCCAATCAAAAGCAAGCTCTTTTCTCTTTTTCAACTTTTCAATTTTAGAAGAATTCATGTATCACTTGAGATTTTCAAAGGCTTTATTTGAATTTTACGATTATGACAAACTACTTTAATCCATTATTCTATAAGATATTTTTCTAAAACCAAGTCTTGAACGGATCTCCTTTTCTTATCCAGTTGATTTTTTTGAGTTAGGTCTTTGACTTCAAAAGACAATTTTACCATGAGAGAAGTCTGAGCTAAGAATTAACATGATCGGATACTTTACCGCTTTTTCCGATTTTTGATGTTGTTAATTCATTAATTTACAAGTCTTTCAAATCAATCACTGGAGACTATGTCATATTCATGCCTTAATCAAAAAAAAAAAACCTTTATTTTTGTTCATTTTTATGTCTTTTTGTATCTATTTTTTATCATTTTTAGTAGATTTTATTGTTTTTGGGCCTTCTCTGATCATCTCCATCTATCCTCTATTTTAAATTTTTCTTCACTCAGCCCGAGATATGCCTATCGTCCTGGACGTTCTATTCACTTCTAAAAACTCAATCTACTGGTTGTTCTAAACCTTCTGCTCTTTATCATCTTGGACATCATCATCATCCTGGATGACTGATTTTCTTTTGCTTCAATCATCTTTGATTATCCTGGATGATCCTATTTTGTCCTGGATGATGCTCTTACTCTTTGCTCAATTATTGGAAATCGTCCCATACGATCCACCTATTCATCCTGGATGATACACATGGAAATATGTTAAAAGCCTTAAATTCACCTGTCGACGATCCTTTATTGGAGATCATCCCTAACGATCCACCTGTTCGTCCTAGACGATCAACATAGCAGTGCATTTAAACATTTTAAATTTGGCCAGTACGATCCATTATTGTTCATCGTCCTAGATGATCCACCTCATCATCCTAGATGATATTCTTTTTCAACGGTCATCCGGATTATTGCCTCGGATGATCGCCTTTGTCTTATCATCCCAGATGATATCTAATCATTCTGAATGATATGATCGCCTTTTTTGACCAATTGTTTAGCCGCAATTATTACTCGATCGTCCAGGATGATTCTTCAATCGTCCTGGACGATCCGGCCTATTCTTTAAATATGAGAGTTCTAGCAGGTTTTTTTCACACCTCTTCTTCTAATTCTTTCTCCTTCCTATTGCTTTGATGTTCTAATAATGGCAGGAGGGAAAGAAATCCCGCCACCCTTCTAGGAGTTCCTCGAGGGTGATCTTGACCCTTGCTCCACTAAGGCGACGATCAAGCTACCTACTAAAGATACAAGATGGCCGGAATCACTATTTCTTAGTCTGTCAAAACAAACATCCTCTCTTATTCGATACTAGATCTTTTTTATCACACTCCTTATGCTTTCTCCTATACACTCACTATCCCCTTCAACTCTGAACTTTTGTTTGAATTTTTTGCCAGCCTTCGCATTAACTCTTCTTTTACTTCAGTCGGGTCCTATGGAATCGACACCCCATCGAAATCACATACCAGGCCACGCCAAACTTTTACAACTTTCCACCATAGGGGATAAACTTCACACCCTGTGTTCTGACCCCAACTTTGACTAGGCTCTGGCCAACCACTTCTTCAAAATTCCTCTGCTCATTTTCATATTGGCGAGAACTAGCAGCTTGCTCAAAGATGCTAGAACCATCCAGCATGTCCTTCGCACATCCATAATTCCAAAAGTTGGTGATCACATCCATATCACTCCTCTTTCTTTGATCACCACCTTTTCATCTTGACCCATCACGAATTCAATGCTATTGATTTGATTTTTTGCTAAATTGAACATCTGACCACTATTTGTGACCCAGGCCATAGGAGAAAACCAAATTAGCCCTAGTACATATCATTGTCTAAGTCTTAGAATCTAAATATAACCTCTAATATTCTGTTCCTCTAAATTTCCAGCCTGCCTTCTACTCCAACACCTCCTTCATGTTCTTCATAGTACTTATCTCCACTTGGGGCACGAGGAAGCTGAGGGAGAAGAGAGGAGGCTCCCCCACCTATTTCTGCACCTACTCCACTTTACCAGCACTCTTAGCTAGATGAGCTGGTCAAGCAATAATAACACTATTTTATAGGGAAAGCGGATCAACAATGTTTATATGCTTGATTTAAATAATATTGAATGTGCTGCTTTATTTTGCTTAAAAATTGCTGTTGATGCTTCTTGGTTGTAGCACAAGAGATTATGACATGCCAGTATTAAAACCCTTAGGAGAGTGACCCAGAAAGACCTAGTTAGAGATGTCCCCAAGCTTAAGTTCTCAAAAGTTCACCTTTGTGATGCCTGCCAATTAGGAAAGCAAGTTAACTCCACTTTTCACTCCATTAAGGATATTAGCACCTCTAGACCTTTAGAAGTCCTTCACATTGATTTGTTTTGACCCATTAGCACTACTAACTTAGGAGGGAAAGTCTATGGTTCTACGATTATCGATGTTACTCAAGATTTACTTGGATTAGATTTCTGTCTCATAAGAATGAGTCTTTTGATGAGTTTAGAGCCTTTTTCACTTGGATTCAGAGAAAGCTAGGTTGTGAGATCTTAACCATCCATATGACCATGTAAGGGAGTTTGAAAATGAGATATTTGGAGACTTTTGTGAGGATAAAAGGATTAGTCACAACTTCTCAGCTCCTGGGACCCCTCAGCAAAATGGGGTAGCTGAAAGGAAGAATCAGACCTTAGTTGAAGCCGCTAGAGCCATACTTGCTGAGTATTCACTTCCAAAATACTTTTGGGCTGAAGTGGTAAACACAGCTTATTATATATTGAATAGGGTGAATGTTAGAGCAAAACTTGATAACATACCCTATGAGATCCTTAAGGGTAGGACACCCAATCTTTCCCACCTCTATGTCTTTGGTTGTAAGGTTTTCATTCATAATAATGGGAAGTCTCACTTAGGAAAATTTGACCCAAAATCTGATGAAGGAGTGTTCTTAGGATATTCTAGTATTGGGAATTCTTTTAGGGTATTTAATAAGAGGACATTAGTGATGGAGGAGACTACTCATGTAGTGTTTAATGAATCTGATCCTAAGATGTCTAGAGTTGAGGAGGAAGATAAAGTTGGAGAGAATACCACTAGAGTTGGAAATTTGGAGAAGATGGTAGAGTCCTAAAACACTGAAGGAGTATGTGAGATTACCCAAGAAGTAGAAAATATAGATCTGGAGGAAAGGGTTGAACTTACACACACTTTACCTAGAGATTAGAGATACTCTTCGAGTCACCCCAAAGAACTGATCTTAAGTGACCCTTCTCAAGGAGTTAGGACTAGACATAGACTTAGGAAGGAAGTGAACCACTCTGCCTTTATCTCAAAGATTTAACCCACCAATATTATTCAATCCCTTTCTGATGAGTTTTGGATCTTAGCCATACAAGAGGAGTTAAACCAATTTGTTAGGAATGATGTTTGGGAGCTTATAGAAAGACCAAAGAGACATAGTATAGTTGGAGCCAAATTTAAGAATAAGGTGAATGATTATGGTATGGTGGTTAGGAATAAGACAAGATTGGTAGCTAAGGGATACAACCAAATAGAAGGGATAGATTTTGAGGAGACCTTTGCCCCTGTAGCAAGATTAGAAGCCATTAGAGTGCTATTAGCCTTTGCCTGTTATAAAGGATTTAAGCTTTTCTAAATTAAGAGTGCCCTTTTAAATGGATAATAAAATATGATGTATTTGTAGAATAACCCTATAAGAGTTCCCAATTTCCAAATCATGGGATAATTAAAGTATATGATGCACATTCTATTTGTTAGGAGCATAGACACCATCCTTTTCTGAGGAAAGTAGGAGATGATTTACTCATTATTTAGATCTATGTCGATGATATACTTTTTAGATCTTCTGATAAGAGGTTATGCGATGATTTTTCTAAAACAATGCGTAGGGAGTTTGAGATGAGTATGATAGAGAGTTGTCCTACTTTTTGGGGTTTAGCATAAGAAAATTGGATGATGAAACCTTTCTAAATCAATAAAAGTACATAAAGGATATCTTGAAAAAATATGAAATGGATAAAGTCAAGCCAATTAATACTCCTATGATATCCAATCTTCAGTTGGATAAGGACCCAAATGGAAAGTCTATTGATCAAAAGAAGTACAAAGGGATGATTGGATCTCTACTTTATCTGACTTCTAGATGACCTGATATAATGTTTAGTGTTTATCTCTGTGCTAGATTTCAAGCTGATCCTATGAAATCCCACCTGACTGCAGTTAAAGGAATTCTTAGATACCTTTTAGGGACCCAAAACTTAGGAATCTGATACCCTATGCATACACTTATTTTTAGATCATTGGATATTCTGATTCTGATTTTGCAAGATGTAGGATGAATAGAAAGACCACTTTTGGTACTTGCCAATTCATAGGATAGTCTTTAGTCTCTTGGTTCAGTAGAAAACAAAACTCTATTGCACTTTCCACTACTGAAGATTAGTACATGTTTTTAGGGAGTTGTGTGGCCCAAGTCCTTTGGTTGAAGAAGCAAATTTTGGATTTAGGATTACCTGTAGGCATAATCTCAATCCTTTGTACAACACTAGTGCCATATGTATTTCTAAGAATCCTATACAATAATCAAGGACTAAGCACATTGATATAAGGCATCACTTTATTAGAGACCATGTGACCAAGGGAGACATTTAGATACACCATGTGGCAACTGAGAATCAATTGGTTGACATCTTTACTAAACCACTGGTCTTCGATAATTTCAGCACTTTAAGGACCAGATTGGGTGTGGTTGACATAAATGCATGAACTTGATTCGTACTGATTTCTGATTTGTTATCTGTTGTTTATTTTTCACTTCTATTGTTTTATTTTTGTAGTTTTTTCTTTGTTTATTTTTGTTATTATTTTTGTGTTTGTTGCTTTATTTTTCATATGCTTTAATTTTTTTATAATCATTGCTGAAATTGTTATTTTATGCTTTATTTTTGTTTTTCAAAAATTTTAGTCAATATTTTACATCTCTTAATCAATTAAAGGGTGTAAACATCGTTGATTGTGTCTCTTTCTCTAACCTATTTTAGTGGTGTAATTTTCTTTTCTAAACAAAAGTTTATCTCAAATTAACAACTGGACTTTACAATTGAGATCTTTTCTACCTTGCTACAGTAATCTAGCTTATATTTATAATGATCAAAGTATTTTTGGTTACTTTAAGATTTCTCGTTATTTTATCATTTCACTTCTCATATGATTTTTAATTCTATTTTATGGCTTGTTCTTCGCTATATTAGTGAGTGAGTTTTTCTTCTCTAATATCTAGAAGATATACTCACAATTAAGAGTATTTAAAAGTTTTTGAAAGAGAATCTAACTTGCAAAAAAAAAAAAAAGTGGCCAATGATGCCAAAAATAAAAGATGCGTAATTACGCCAAGTTAAAAATATATACACAAAGTGTATCAAAAATTAAAAGATGTTCAAAGTGCACCATTCAATGAATAAGAGGCATAAAATAAGCCAATCAAAAGCAAGCTCTCTTCTCTTTTTCAACTTTTCAATTTTAGAAGAATTCATGTATCACTTGAGATTTTCAAAGGCTTTATTTTGAATTTTACGATTATGACAAACTACTTTAATACATTATTCTATAAGATATTTTTCTAAAACCAAGTCTTGAACGGATCTCCTTTTCTTATCCAGTTGATTTTTTGAGTTAGGTCTTTTGACTTCAAAAGACAATTTTACCATGAGAGAAGTCTGAGCTAAGAATTAACATGATCGGATACTTTACCGCTTTTTCCGATTTTTGATGTTGTTAATTCATTAATTTACAAGTCTTTCAAATCAATCACATGGAGACTATGTCATATTCATGCCTTAATCAAAAAAATAAAACCTTTATTTTTGTTCATTTTTATGTCTTTTTGTATCTTATTTTTATCATTTTTAGTAGATTTTATTGTTTTTGGGCCTTCTCTGATCATCTCCATCTATCCTCTATTTTAAATTTTTCTTCACATCAGCCCGGAAGATATGCCTATCGTCCTGGACGATCTATTCACTTCTAAAAACTCAATCTACTGGTTTTTCTAAACCTTCTGCTCTTTATCATCTTGGACGATCCATCATCATCCTGGATGATCTGATTTTCTTTTGCTTCAATCATCTTTGATTATCCTGGATGATCCTATTTTTTTCTGGATGATGCTCTTACTCTTTGCTCAATTATTGGAAATCGTCTCATACGATCCACCTATTCATCCTGGATGATACACATGGAAATATGTTTAAAAGCCTTAAATTCACCTCGTACAATCCTTTATTGGAGATCATCCCTAACGATCCAACTGTTCGTCCTGGACGATCAACATAGCAGTGCATTTAAACATTTTAAATTTGGCCAGTACGATCCATTATTGTTCATCGTCCTAGATGATCCACCTCATCATCCTGGATGATATTCTTTTTCAATGGTCATCCGGATTATTGCCTCGGGATGATCGCCTTTGTCTTATCATCCCAGATGATATCTAATCATCCTGAATGATATGATCGCCTTTTTTGACCAATTGTTTAGCCACAATTATTACACCCGATCGTCCTGGATGATTCTTCAATCGTCCTGGACGATCCGGCCTATTCTTTAAATTATGAGAGTTCTAGCAGGTTTTTTTCACATCCTCTTCTTCTAATATCTCTCTCCTTCCTATTGCTTTGATGTTCTTAATAATGGCAGGAGGAAAGAAATCCCGCCACCCTTCTAGGAGTTCCTCGAGGGTGACTCTTGACCCTTGCTTCACTAAGGCGGACGATCAAGCTACCTACTAAAGATACAAGATGGCCGGAATCACTATTTCTTGGTCTATCAATCCAAACATCCTCTCTTATTCGATACTAGATCTTTTGTATCATACATCCTTATGCTTTCTCCTTACACTCACTATCCCCTTCAACTCTGAACTTTTGTTTGAATTTTTTGCCAGCCTTCGCATTAACTCTTCTTTTACTTCAGTCGGGTCCTATGTGAATCGACACCCCATCGAAATCACATACCAGGCCAGCGCCAAACTTTTACAACTTTCCACCATAGGGGATAAACTTCACACCCTGTGTTCTGACCCCAACTTTGACTAGGCTCTGGCCAACCACTTTCTTCAAAATTCCTCTGCTCACTTTCATATTGGCGAGACTAGCAGCTTTCTCAAAGATGCTAGAACCATCCAGCATGTCCTTCGCACATCCATAATTCCAAAAGTTGGTGATCACATCCATATCACTCCTCTTCTTTCGATCACCACCTTTTACATCTTGACCCATCACGAATTCAATGCTATTGATTTGATTTTTTGCTAAATTGAACATCTGACCACTATTCGTGACCCAGGCCATAGGAGAAAACCAAATTAGCCCTAGGACATATCATTGTTTATGTCTTAGAATCTAAATATAACCTCTAATATTCTGTTCCTCTAAATTTCCAGCCTGCCTTCTACTCCAACACCTCCTTCCATGTTCTTCATAGTACTTATCTCCACTTGGGGAATGAGGAAGCTGAGGGAGATGAGGAGGAGGCTCCCCCACCTATTTCTGCACCTACTCCACTTTACCAGCACTCTCAGCTAGATGAGCTGGTCAAGCAATTCGACCAGTGGGAGGCACGCTTGAAGACTTTCATTACTGCACAGGAGCAGCAATATACTGAGGACTTTGCCCATTTTGAGCAGCAACATGCTGAGGACTTAGCCCATTTTGACACCTACATTGCACACCAACAGCAGCAGTAAGACTAGGACATGGCCTGGTTTGGAACACAGTTCACCACTCTGTCTAGCTACTTTCAGCCACCACCGCCACCTCCTCCTTTGGATGATCAGGACCCATCTTTCATTTAGTGTGTGTTTTTTTTTTTTTTGTGCTATTATTTTCCTTGTATTTGTCATTTTTTGTTTATTATTTTTGTTTTCCTCCTCTTTTTTTTGATGTCAAAAGGGGAAGTAGTTAGTTATATTGTTCGCTCTGTAGTTTGATTCTATTATTGGACTGTTGAACCGTGTTTATTTATATCTCACTATTTTCTTTAAACTATTTTAAATTGCTTTAATTATGTTTATGTTTGCCATCATAAAAAAGGGGGATATTGTTACTTATCTTATTTCAAAAATAGATTTTTGATGATATCAAACACTTCTATTTTTTCTACGACTACCTTGCCGACTAACATTTTAGGTCCATAAGTTCAAAACTGCAAGTTGAACCAGCTCAAGATTGGTTAGACTAGGTCAGTGTCAGTTTGTAAAATTCTTTTCACTTTCTTGAGTCTATTGTGAATAATGTGGTTCTTGATGCTAAGTAACCTTGCACACACACACTTGGGGGAATTTTTTTGTCTGATTTAGAGTTCTCTATTTTAAGGACATCGTCTAGGATGATCCAAATATCATTTTGGGTGATCAGTTAAAAATAAAAACCCTAATTAGGGCATCCTTGTTAAGGAAGCCATCATTAAGCTCATCATCCTGGATGATATTTGTATCATCCGGGACAATATGCTCAAATAAAAAAGAATCAGCCGCCAGATCTATTTAGGTATTATTTATTTTTGGACATCGTCTAGGATATCGTCCTAGACGATGTACACAATTATGCCTAAATTAATTTGGTAATTAAGGCTTAATTGATATGATTACATCATTCTGGATGATTGCAGGATCATCCATGATGATCAGTTCAAAAAACCTTAGTTGCTCCTAGACGATCAACATCAGATAGCTCCTATTCATGGTGATGCTCTGGACAATTTTCATAGATTTGAACTAATCGTCTAGGACAATCATGAGATCAGCCTGGACGATCAAGCTATTTTTTCACCATCTAGACAAGCATTTAGTGCGATTGTCTAAATGATATTTACCAATTTGTACTAACTATACAGGACAATTAGATATCGGCTGGACGATATGAACAAAATTCATATGATCGTCCAAGATCATCCTACCTGATTAAGCTTAAATTGCACTGATCATCCAGGACGATACTTTATATCATCCTAGATGATAGAGTCGATTCCTTGGAATTAATGAGCTATTCTGAAGCTCTTCTATTTAAGAGCCCTTATTATACCCTTTAAGGCATCTTTTGCTGCTATCTTGACCTGAGAGAGCCTAGAGGAGAGGGAGAGAAAGAGAGAGAGAGGATCTTGTGAGAGAGAGTTTCTTTGCCTGCTGCAGGAGGAAGTAAAAAGAGTTGGGTTCTCTGCCACACCGGTGTCGGTGGAAAGAAGTTTTGTAAAGGCTTCTCCGCCTTGCTATGGGAGCAAAAGGAGAGTCACTGAATTTTAGTGTAATACTCGGAGGGTACCTCCGGGGAGTGGATGTAGGTCATGTTGACCGAAACACTATAAATCTTTATGTTCTTTACTTATGTTTCTTCCTCATTTAATTTTCACACTTTGATTATCATTGTGGTGAATTTTTGTATGAGTTTTATGTTTTAATTGTTTGAAAGATTTTTTAAAATACCAATTCACCCTCCTCTTGGTTAGCCCGGGCTAGTTCCTAAGGGCTTAACATCCCTGACAAACTTTCAGTAAGCTTAGATCACAGAGGTTCACATGCATTCATATTAATCTTTCTCTTCCTTGTTAGGCACCTCCCCGTTATCGGGTTCTATCAGGCCACTTAACCTATAATGGTGTAGTCCTGTTAAGAGAAAGTTATGTAATCCCTAAGATAAAATATATTTTTGAGCCTAATTTTAATACTATTTCAATATAATTTATACACCAAAGGTCAACTAGTATATATTGCATTAGAAATAAATTTAAATGAGTTAAAAATTTAATTATTTTTTATTTCAAGCATGATATCACCTTATATAAGTCAAGGGGCCAATTAGGATCTTCTTTAGATGTCGGTCCCATTCTCTCAGAACTTAATTAAACATCTCTTCCACTCTTTCATAAATGACCATACTCATGATTTTAAAGCACTTAGGTGGTTATTGGATCCCCAATCTAGGCCGGGGTAAGTCATGGCTTATATTACATTAGCTAGGTTTGGGTAACTATTATCTAGTACTTAAATTTAGATCTAGGATCCAAGGCATGCTCAAAATCATAAGTCACCAACCTTCGAGAATCAAATCTCAATTTTCAAATAAAATTAAGAACTCAAATTAAATCCCTTCAAATTAAAATGTAAAGCCCAACATATAGCATAGACTAAGGTGTTTCTAAATTATTTCAGAATCCCAAAAACCTCCTAATTTTCTTCCATTGGTCTTTAAAATAAGTGTTGAACTTTAATATAATCCCATTTAAATTTCAATCATCACTCCTTTGATTTTACTCGTTGAAAACTTTTAATGAAATTACTACCATTATTTTAATCGAGAGTGTTCGTAGAAAACTCTTGTTCTCCCTATAATGTACTTAACTAAGAAATCTTGTGCTCGTAGGAAATTTAGAACCTGTATCAAATTTTCAAAAAACTCAAATTAACTTTCTTTGGTAAAATTCAAGTCAAAATCATATTCAAATGATTAATAGTGATTGCTATCATTTTTCCTTAAAAAGATCAATTACTATTGTGACTTTGATTATAAAATTAAAGATATTTTATCCAGATTGTCATAGGTAAATACCTTATTGAACAACCATTTTGACCCGTCGGGGTTATATATAATTCTTTCCCAAATTTGACTATGATAATTAGGATGAATTTTCAATCATGTAAATTGAACCCATTAGAGAATGATATTTTTGTTTCTCGAGGTAATATATTATTCAAAATAACATGTTCCCTCAAGTTATCTGTGAATAGGGAATAATAATAAACCTCACCATTGAAGGTGCTAAGGACAGCTCCTTGGTTTAGATAGTAATGAGGGCAGGGACTGACTCCCCCATACCCAAAGCAGAGGTCAATTTTTCCCCCGTACCTATTGTATCCTTTGGGGAGGAAAAGGAAGTAAAGAATGTTGTTGGCACTGAGGTTAATACTATATTTAAGAAGAGGTCTAGTTCTAAATTTCCCTTTTCCAGTAAGAATATAAGGAAGAACTACCTGAGGAGGGTCAGGAAAAAGATAACAATGTCTACTAAGATGGCCGAGTTGAACGACTTAAGTAAGGTAGAGTTAGAGGTTGTTGAGGAGCTGCCCATTCCTGCTTCTTCTCAACTCCTCAAGGAGAGTCATTTCTATCCCCTCGTAGCTACTACATGGGAGAAAAGAGTCTCCATTATTTCTAGCTCTCCACCATGCCCGATGGACTACTTAGTCAGGAAGACCCCAAAAGAGAAGTAAGTTCTAAGGACTAGAATCTTAAGAAATATAATCCATACTTATTCTGTTCAGGTAGGTGTAACAAAGGAACAATACATGAGACACATGAAGGGGGTGATATCACATAAATTTGAAAAGGAAGTTCTTAAGAAAGAGAAATCAAAAACAAGAAACCTGACTCCCTGGCTAGTGAGGAGAAACAAAAATTTTGTCAAGAAACCTACCACTTCCATTTTAGTGGATGGTTACCAAAGGGTTTCTCACCTCCCATCTAAAAATTTGGAGGATATAGTTTTAACCAGATCTGGAAAGGGCCACCCCAGAGTGATAGGCCACCGATCCTTACTTCAAAGTTGTCAAGGTTGGCCCCAATAGTAACTAAATCTAAAGAGGCCATTAAAGATAGGAAGACTCAAGATTTTAATGGTAAGAGGCTCATGTCACCAAAAAAGTAATATATTTTAATAAAGTTAAGAAGATTTAAAGAAATCCAATTTTGAGATAGTCCGGATCTACAATCAGTTGATGTCCCTTGACTCCCCATTGAGGGATGTGAGGACTCCACCCTGACTGATGTATGAGTTACGACTACTCAAGCTCCTTCATCACCAGTCAAAGTGGATGTCCCTCACCCTATGGAGAATGTCACCCTTATGAATATTAACCCCAAAATAGTTGGAAGGGTAGGGATTGTTCCAGATATCGATAAAACAATTTTAGGTTAGTTAGCTACAGAGCTAGTTACTGATGAAGATCTTTAAATCTAAGAAATTCTCTCTAAGCTTGATGAGAAATAATTTGAGGAGATGTTAGAATAGAAAGGGTACTTACCCATCGATGCTAAGTTAATAGAAGGTAGATTAGTCAACGAGGTGGCCTATGAGATCTGGTGGATTCTTAAGAAGAAGGCTATCAAAGCCTTTGATCCATATTCAAATAACCTTCTGATGGATCAAGATTTAACAAATAATATTTGTATGGTTAAGATTCGAGCGTCAACCAAAGATGCTGAACCATCAAAACCTTGGTCTGGTAAAGAGGAAGAATTAGTAGTAGTTAATTTGGATTTAAATAGTTCATTCAAATTGAGAGATAAATATGAGCATATCAGAAACCTTGAAAGGAAAGTTAAAGAAATGGTGGTAAGGGTAAAAATGATGTGAAGCCAGCTTGTTCAGACAAAGCCATCACAACTCGAGCAGCCACAGCTAGAATTTCATACAGTGGGTGAACATAATAAGATATTAGATTCCATCTCCAGATTTCTGAAGTCTACACCAATAATCCTTTCAAAAACACCAGTGATTTCTCTAGTTATTTCTCCCACACTAGCAAGTAAAGAAGTCTACCAAAATGATAGAAACTCAGGTAAAGGAGGCCCTAACCCATTCTCAATGGATTATATATATTCCAAAGAGTAAACCCTACCCCGAGGAATATGAATTAGTCCCTTATTCAAAGGAATTCATGCCACCTTCTTTCAAAGTATTTATTAGTTTTGGAAAACACAAGGTAGTATCTAGCCCACTTTTGAATGAGCTGTTGTAATGTAGGAGGTTAGGATGGTCTACTCTTTTGCAAGTTTATAAATAGTTTTTCTGGGATTGCTTTTGATTGGTACGCATATCTACCAAACAGTTTAGTGATAATTTTTATAGAGCTTTTCTACTCTTAATAAGATTCTCAGGAGCTTAACAGAGAATAACCATTGGTGATCTTATTCTCGAGAAGCAAAAACTGTGAGAGTTAATTGTTGAATATATCTTGAGATGGTGAAATCTCTCGATGAAATGTGAACCCCAACTACATGAGCAATATGCAGTGCAGATTCTTCTAAAGAATATCAAAGAGCCTATTATTTTTCTGCTAAAGGGGGTCATAATCAAAACCTTTTAAAAACTTCTCAATAAAGCTAACAACCTACAAGAAGAGGCTTCTAGAATGTCATTCCTAAAGGATTCATCTGAGGAGAATAAATAAAGAAAGCCTTAGAAGTATCTTATAAAGAGGTTAGCCATAATTTCAGTAGTTAATAAGGGTACGAAACCAGCTAGAGCTCAGTTTAGCAGTCCTCTAGTAAAGCCATTTCAGATGTTACAACCCTTCCAGGTAACCCCTCAGTCCACTAGGGAGCCTTACCTTATTTCTTTTAAAGAGAGATTGGTCAATCCAAATTCATTTAAATGAAAGAAAATTTTTAAGAGCCTTTTAAATAAATGAGATTTTGAGTGTCAAAGGCCAATAAGCTGGATGAGGTAAATAAAAAGGATGAATAAAAGTTTTGAACTTACCATTACATGTTGGGCCAAACAATCGAAGAATATATAGTCTTTAAGGACTGGCTTAAAAAGAACTTCCATCAACGTAACTTCATAATTCCAAAAGGGTATCTAGTTGATCTAGAACTAGGGACTGTCAAATCAATCTCAAATAAAAATTCTAATCTTTCTCTGTCTATTGAAGGTGGTTGGGTTATAGCTTTATCATGGGTATTTAAAAATTTGAATAAAAAACTCTTTTCATCTTTTTGAGTAACTGTCGATGAGAGCTCGAGGCCTTATCTAGGAGGTTGACCTAGAGGCTTTGTAGGAGGACATTAAGATTATTTCCTCTCCAATAGTTGTAGGAACTACTGTGATAAAAATTAAAAGCTTGAATCATCTATATAGAGGAAATATATTAATGAGATATGTGAACAAGCAGTGGATGGTGGCTCAAAACCACTATCCCCATTGATGTTATTTGACTTTTAATTTGTCCCATCAAAATCAAAGGTTCAAAAATAAATAAAGAATGATCCTTCAGTAAAAAAAAATTAATGATGACTAATGAGAATGAATTTCCATGTGACACTCCTAATGATGATAATAAAAAATTAGCTAAGATCATTCAAGACATTCAAAAAATTCGCTCTCCAAATTTACCTCTCAAAGGAACAAATATGAACTCTTAACAAATGGTGACACCCTTGAAATTAAATTTTAAGGGAACCTTTTCATGTTAAACTTTATAGATTTGGACTCTCCCTCAGAAAATGATAATCAATCACTTAAAGAGTAGACCTTACTACAATTTGCCCTCTTGAGGAGATTGTGGAGGTATAACTGTGAGGCAGTAAAGTCTTTCCCTCTAGGCTTTCTCCCATGGAAAAAGACAAGCAAGTTTCCTCCAACGATCCACTTCAAGTCACCACTTAACAATCAAATCTTCATTCTAATCCACTAGTTCCCATTCCTTATCTTCCCAAGGTTTATTATAAAGTCTTAGCTCATCTTAGGAAGTTGCCTGTTAAGTTGAGCATCTATGACACCCTTGTCCTCTCAAAGGAGATGAAGGAATCTATATTTAAAGCACTTCTTGACCCAGGGATTTGCCTAGCTCATTTAGCTTTAACATCTCAAGAAGAAGCTTCGTAGTTCAAGGAAATCCCAACAGTAACCCTTTTCGATGAGGATCTAATCTTAGGAACTGCCGATCATAATCACCCACTTTACATCACCTTAAATGTGAGTAATTTCAAGTTATCCAGAGTACTTGTTGATCCGAGTAGATTGGTCAACGTGATGAATATAAAGACTCTTATATATCTTAGAGTTGATACTTGTAAGCTCTCAATCGACAAGTTAGTGTTTCACAGGTTTAACAAAAAGGGATAGAGAGCTTAAGGTTCAATCACCCTCTTTCTAGTGATAGGAGAGTTAAAAATAGAAGCAAGATTTCAAATGATTGATTCGATGACATCCTTCAACATGCTCTTAGGTAGGCCCTGGATACATGAGTATATGATGGTTCCATTTACCCTACACCAATACATCAAGTATCAATGAGATGGCATTGAATTTTAAATTAAGGGTGATTTGCAACCATTCTCTATTTAAAAAGATCGAGATGTACGAGGAAGCCACATACTAGCACCCTAAGGGTCCACTGCCTTTTCTAAGGAAGAGATCAGTTTTAAAGAGGAAAAAGTAGATGAATAAAGTTTAAAAGTAATTCAAAAGTCAAAAGTAGAAAATGTCAAATATTAAAATGAAAAAAATCAAGTAGTGAAGATGACGTTGAGATCGTTATCTTTAGGACCCAAGTAGTTTACCTCAAAGAGGTGAGAGGATGGCCCATAGTGCACGTGCTCGAGGTCATGCTTTAGCTAAAAAAAGAATACCCCCAATGTACATCGAGCTGGAAGTTTTGATGAAGAATTAAAAGTACGGGGTGCAAGAATTTTTTTAACTATTAAAAAATAAATCATCCTCAGAAGTTTGATCTCACTTTAGAACCAGATAGTGACCACAAGGGTGACAGTTCAAAAGTTTTATGTGACAATCATTAATTAACTCTTTATAAAAATCTTAATAGGGCAATTGAAGCCTTAATCTTAACCCCACTATCTACTAATAGCATCTCAGTGTTAGTGACTAAGGATGTTCCTAAGTTAGATGGTGAAGTAAGGAAAGTCCAGAAGTTTTTCCCTGGCTCCTCCTTAAGGAATGAAGATGATGTAACCCCTGAGGAGGTAGATTTTAATGAATTAATGTAATAACATTTTGGCTACTTTCTTGTTGGTATTAGAACTCTTATCTCTAAAGGTCTCAAGCCGAGTCTGAGCTCTAAGGGTCAAGTCATATATCTCGAAAATATTTGGACTTCAAAAATTGAAAAAAATTTGATAAGTGTTATTAGTTTTGGTATAATTAGTTCATTTGATTATAATGAATAATTCTTAATGAAAATTAGTCATCCTAGATCTGAAAATGTCTCTACTAAAGTCATTAATTCACTCGATAGACATTATTTGGAGACTTTAAATGATTATGATAAACTTTAAGTTTGAGATGCACCCCCTAAATTTAAAGCAGAGATTAAATCGATAGTTGATAAACTTAAGGAAATTAACCTCAGAATAAAGTACGACCCTCACCCCACTTTCATAAGTTTTTTATTAAGTGAGGATGAGTTTAGGGATCTGATTCAATTCTTTTTTAGTTTAAGGATTATTTCACCTAGACAAATGATAAAATACCATATTTGTCCCCCAATATAGTGGTCCTTAAACTTGGAATTTGGCATGATCTCATTCCTTTCAAGCAAGCTCCTAGATGCATGTGTCTAGAGATCGAACAATAAGTCATTTTTAAAGTCAAGAAATTGGACGATGCTGAATTTATTCAAGAGGAATAATATCCCTCTTGGGTAGCCACCATCGTGCAAGTTTGAAATAAGAATGGTCAAATCAAGGTCTTTGTTGACTATAGAGATCTGAATAAGGCATGTTCCAAGGATGAATTTCCTTTACCCATACCTAAACTTATGGTAGACATTACCTCTTCGCATGTTGTTTTCTCATTTATGTATGGCTCATCTAGTTATAACCAAATCAATATGACCTCAAAAGATAAGAGAAACACTGTATTTAAAATCCCTATGGGATCTTTTTTTTATAAAGTGATGGCATTTCTCCTTAAGAATGTTGGTGCAACCTTACAACAGGCTATGACTCAAATCTTTAATAACTTACTCCATAATTAAATCAAGTGCTAAACAAATAATTTAGTTGTCAAGAGAAAAGTCAAAGAGGCCTACCTTTATGACTTAAGAATCGTCTTCGAGCAATTATGCCACTACGACCTTAAGATAAATCCCTTAAAGTGCGCTTTTGATGTCACATTAGGGAAATTCCAAGGTTTTGTAGTGAAGCACCGTGGAATCAAAATGGATCCCACCAAAATTGAAGCTATCTTAAATGTTTCATCTCCTAAGTGCCTTACTCAATTAAGGTCTCTTAAAGATAGGCTGGCGTATCTAAGAAGATTCATTTCTAACCACTCTAGAAGATGTCAACCATTCTCCTTCCTGGCTAAAAAGGATGTCAAATTCATTTTGGATTAGAAATGTTATTCTTCTTTCAAAAATATCAAATAATACCTCTCAAATCTGTCAGTTTTGGTAGCCCCTATTTTGGAAAAACCTTTAATCCTTTAAACCCATGCCCTAGACGAGTCTCTTAGTGCCCTTCTAGCTCAAGTCAAAGATGAAGGGAAAGATAATATTCTTTACTACCTAAGTTAGAGACTTCTCCCTACAAAAATTTAGTATCCTTCAATAGAGAAATATTGTCTTTCTTTAGTTTTTGCAACCCAAAAGCTAAGGCATTACATGCTTTCTCACCAAGTAAACTTGATTTCCAATGTTAATTCTCTATAATATCTTATAACCTGGCCTACATTGTTAGGTTATTTGGCATAGTTTTCTAAGATATTATTTCAGTTTGAAATCACTTTCATTTCCTTACATGCAGTGAAAGGATATGTCATTGCTGACGTCCTTACGACACACTTGCTACCAACGGAATCTCTTCTAAATGATGATTTACATAACAAAAAAGTCACGAGTTTTGAGGAATCCAGTAATCTAGTCTAGGAAATGTATTTTGATGGCGCTGCAGCCTTCTAGTGGAGTGATGCACATAAATATATTATTCCCAAAAAGATGGAATTGGCTCCATTGTCTAGACAAACGAGAGGCCCTAAAAATTGTTAACAAGGTTCATGTTAGACTATGAGGTGTTCATCAATCAGGTCCTAAGATGAAAATGGAAATCGCAAGACTTAAATACTACTAGCCTATGATGATTGATGATTACATAAATGTTGCAAACTATTATCATCTGTTCTAAGTTCATGGTATTGTTTTACATTAGCCGCCTAATATGTTGCATCCCATGATAGCTTCATAACCCTTCAAAAGTTGTGGCATGGATGGTATTGGGTCAATTAACCCTTCCTCTATCTGGGGTCATCACTTCATTTTAGTAATGACTGATTACTTTTTAATGTGGGGAGAAGAAGTTCCCCTATGCAATGTAACATCACACCATATCATGAAGTTTTTTATGACCATGTTGTATATCGATTTGGAGTACATCTAAAATCATATCTAATAATGGGTATATATTCAAGTCTATAAAAATCAATAGTTTTTAAAGCCTCAACAGTATTGATTAGAGATACTTGATAATCTATTACCCATGGGCTAATGGGTTGGCTGAGAGCTTCAATAAAACCTTGGTGCAAATCATCAAAAAGACCATAGATAATAATAAATATCAGTGGGATGAGAGGTTGGTGGAAGCTTTATGGGACTATGGGACCACTTATTATACCCCAACCCAATCCACACCATTCACACTAGTATATGGGTCTGAGGCTGTACTCCCTCTAGAAGTTCAGATTCCTTTGCTAAGAATTACAATCCATAACCAGATTATAATAGAACAAAATGCACAACTCCAATTAGAAGAGGTTGAAGGCCTTGAAGAATGCAATCTCTAAGCTCAATAAAACATAGAGATGTATAAATCCCAAATGGTTCAAGCCTATGGTAAGTTAGTGCGACCTAAAACCTTCCATGTAAGAGACTTGGTCATGATTCTTTGGAAGCCTATCTTAGCTCACCAAAAGATCAGTGGAAAGTTTGAACCAACATGGGAAGGATTCTTCATCTTAGAAATAGACTATGAAGGGGGCTCGTATTAGTTTGTTTATTGTAAAGGAAATCACCTAATGTTATCAGCCAATGTGTGTTTCCTCATGAAATACTATGCTTGATGTAGTTCGATCTTTGAATCAATAAATCTTCTTGTTTTGAATCAAGTTGACACAATTTTGTTAAAATTTTCAAACTCTAGAATCTAATTTCTTATTTTTTTAAGATTAGAGGTGAGTCATTGTGCTTTCTTTCCTTAGAATTAGAACCACTTGTGCTGGAGCATACCTTCTATGGTACCATCCTAGTTTCTAAATCAAGATTTAATCTTTTTTATAGAAAAAGTTTCCTTTCCACAAGATTATCCACTAGTGATGGAGTACACCCTCTGTGGCACCATCCCAGTTTCAAATGTCAAATCTATTATTTTGTGGGAAGCAATGGTTCCTTCCCATAAAATCTTTTAGTTTTCTTATTCGTAAGACAAATGTGAGTTATCATGCTTTCTCTCCTTAGGACTAGATGTTATAGTTATGAATAACGCCCTCTATGGCACTATCCTAGTTTTAAATTTTAAATATGATCCTCTATGTGAAGCAATGCTTCCTTTCCTTAAGATCTTCTAATTTTATCTTCCTTAAGGTTAGATGTGAGTCATCATGCTTTCTTACCTTAGGATTAGATCTAATAGTGATGGAGCATGCCCTCCATGGCATTGGCCTAATTTCTTTTTTTAGGAATCAATTCTCCATTAAAGTTCAAATCCATGATTGATAGAGCACACCCTATGTGGAACCATCCTAATTTCAAACTATAAAACTAAGGCTCTATGGGAAGTAATGCTTCTTTTCCACAAGATCTTCTAATTTTCTACTCCTTAAGATTAGATGTGAGTCATCATGCTTTCTTTCCTTAGGATTGGATCTGCTAGTGTTTGAATATGCCCTCTATTGCCATTCAAGTTCAAGTACATTAGTGATGGAGCACGCCCTATGTGGAACCTTCATAATTTCAAACTTCAAACTCTATCCTCTGTGGGAAATAATGCTTCCTTCCCACACGATCATATAGTAATGCTTCCTTCCCACACGATCGTGCTTTCTTCCCACACAATCAGTGAATTTTCAAACACTTCAAACCCTAGTCAAGTGACCCCCAAATCATATCTATCAATTGCATATTAATTAAGCATGTCCCTATGGTCTACCCTCTAAATATGAGCTCAATCTAAGGTATTTAACCCTAAAAACTAAATTAAAATCCAAAGGTTATAAAACCTTCAAATATTTATGGCCTATGCAACTATACCCTCTACCCTATGGATTTTAACCATAGAGACTTATCCAAAGCCTCTAACAACATCTATACCCTTAATCATTATATTTTGAGTATTAAAATGCATTTTGGTGGACACACTTTGACCCCTAGTTGACTAGAGGTCAAAATGACCAAAATACCATTTAAGGGAAATTTTTAAATTCTCTCCAAAATTTCAATATGAATCATTCAAATCAAACCCTAGAACTTTCTCGAATGTATCCTAAACACCATAAGGAATGCATATGACCCAAACTTAGATCATGGGTCAAACTGGTTGATTAATAAACCAGGGTTAACCTAAATACCTTTTAAGGGTCCAAATATTCAATTTGACTGAAATGGCCTTCCTAGTCATTGGGACCACAACTAGTAGACTCCAAATATCAAACCAAACCTATTGAAACCAAAACCAATCCCTGTATCAACCTGGTTGACCAAGTCAACTAGGGTTGACCTAAATGCCCTTTAAGGGTCAAATTGGTTATTTTCATTGAAATGATCAATCCAGACCATGGGACCACCTCCATTAGTCTCTAAACATCAAACTAAACTTTTTTGAGTTAAAACCATGTACCTAGGTCAACCTGGTTGTCCAAATAAAACCTTAATCCCTTTGTACATTGAATCAACTTCCCAATGCATACAAATCTCATTCAAATTACCTTAAATATATCCCTGGTAATTTAGGCTGGACTGGTTACCATGACCTAATCATTAATTGATTGGGTCAACTAGACCCATTCCTAGTCAACTCCATCTAATTTGGGTTTGACCCATATTCAAATAAAATCCAATGAAGCCTTTCAAACATTCAAAACTATCCAACTACATGCCTTAGATACTTTCAAATCTATCATGAGTCAAGTCATGATGGATTTGGCCAAGTCAAATAGCTATAGCTTTGTTAAACTCCCACATGTATATGTTTACTAATTCAAACTCTAAATGAATTGCTTCAAACCTCATTCAAACCATCCTACCAGCTTATTGAGCTCTCCCACATGTCACCTCAATAGCCAACATGTCTAGTTGACTGGTCAAATATTCAACATAGGCTTTTGAATGGGCTAAGAATGGTCAAAAATTTTTAAATGACTCCCCCTTCTATTCAAAATCACTTCCACCTATCTAAGCATCATCTACAGCTTCTAAGACCTCTCTAAATCCTTGGTTTAACTTTAATGAGCTCCTAATCACTCCCACGTGCAAATAAGAGGATAAAAGAGGACTTTACATCTCATTGTACCATATTATCCTTCCTCCTACCACTAAAACCATTTGAGGTCAAATGGAAAGCATCAAGATAAGTGGACAAAGAAATTAGGGCCTTCCACAATGGGCTAGAGCCTTTGATTTGGTCAAAATACCAAAAATGAGCTCATTCCTTTAAGAAACTCTATCTCTATACGCATAGCCTAAAATTTTGAATTTCCTTTTCGTTTGAGCTCCCCAGATCTCCCCCTTCATTTTTTTTAGTTCAAAGCAACCACTCAAACCCCACTGGTAGCAAGCTTTCTAGCAAATCTAGGTCAATTTTTATCTAAGTCCCGTAATCCTCAATCCATAGCTTATCAGGCTACGGTTTCAACTAAGGAATTTTACAAGGATAATCTACAAGCTTAGAGAATCCAAAAAATCTAAAATCTAATGGTTAGAACTCTCAAAAACCCAAACCTTATTTTAGGACACACGTTTCAAAAATCACTTTTCAAACCATGGAAATACTTCCCCATTATTTATGTTAATGTGCTTAACTTGAGTTTAAAATGTCATTTGATTTGTTAGCTGGATCGAAAGAATGAGCAATTTTTCATTTAAGGGCTACGGTTTATGTAGGTTTTTATTTGTGTGAGATCTGGACTATTTATCTTATAATCAACAGTCATGATCTAGCCATTTTGTGTCAAGATCTGACCGTGCGTAGGCCCTAGTCATTTGGATTTCTCATCTTGCTAGATCTCATCCTTTGATTCAAAATAGCACTGGATCAGATGATAGATAGTGAGCACTGATGCGGATATGTCGATGTCGCGTGAGCCCTGCCATCTGATGATTAGCATTTAATGATATGCAGCGCAGCCATCACTCATGGTTTATTAATATCATTGATTGTACGGCAGTGCAACCATTCATATTAAATGTCACCATTATTGTGATTTGGAATAAGCCAATAACAACTTGTCATAATTCCCTCCAGCCATCAGTAGCCCTGCCAATCCTTTTCATTTAATTTAAATTATTTTAAAATACTTTAAATATAAAAAAACTTCAAAAAATATTATAAATTAAATATAAATAAAATTTTTAAGTTTAATAAAATAAAAATTTAACATTTTATATCAAGATTTTCAAAATTTAAACTACTTTAATCTAGAGATAAAATTAATTTGAATCCATTAATATGCTTTCAATGAATATAAATGTTAAATATTTGAATATTTAATTAATTAAATATAAAAATCCTATATTTTCATAATTTAATAAAGCTAATTTAGAATCATTTTAATTTTTTTTGAAAAAAATAGATTTATTTTGTAAAATTATTATAAATATTAAATATTTTTAAATATTTTAAATATGTTAATTTTAATAAAGTTTGAATACTTCAAATAAAATTAAAGTTAACTAAAAAAGTAATTAATTAGTTTATACTTCATATCAATTTTTTAGGATTTAAAATATTTTAACTTAAAATAAAAATTAATTTAAAATATTTTATATAATTTAAATAAATTTCAAACATTTAAATTTTAAATTTTAATTAATATTTAATTAGACTTAAATAAACAAAAATTTCAAAATTTAAGAAAATTATTTTAAATTTTCATATAACATTTAAATTTTTTTTCAATTAATTTTAAAATTATTTTGATTATAAATTTTTTTGTTTATTTTAAATACACTTAATTAGTACAAAACTTCAAAATTTAAAAGAAATTCAAAATAAATCAAGAAAAATGATATAATATATAAATTTTCTTAGAATTTTAAATATTTCATTTTGAAAGTAATTTCAAAATTAAAAACTTAATGTATTTTAAATAATTCTAATTATCTAACTATTTAAATATTTAGTTGATATTTAATTAAATATTAAATTAAATATTTTTAAAACTAAAAGTTTTTTTTTAAATATTTTAAATAATCAGATAGTTATTTGAAGATAATTTAATTTTAAATAAAAATTAATTTAAGATATTATAATTATTTTAAATTATTTAAATTATTTTAATATTTCAATATTTAATTAATTTTTTAAATATATTATTGACTCAAGTAATGTTAAAAAATAAAAACATTTATTTTAAGATATTTTTATATTATTATGGTATTTTCGAAAATTCTTTTGAAAATATCTTAATTTTCTAAAATCCAAATTAAAATAGATCTATTTTCATATATAAAATTTAAAATTTAGAATTTTATAAGATAAATCATTTGTGAGCTTTGAGAGATCTTGAAATTTTAAGCATAGGTTAAGCTTAATTGAATAGATTTGATGGGGAAGTATTAGTGAATATTTGTGTTTGAATTATTTACTGATCAAATTACTCTTTATCTTTAATATATTTTAATTTGGATGTATAGGATGCATACACTCACCTAGTTTTAAGGCTCTCTTAGATCTAAGATTTGATTTAATTGTGTGCTACATTTGTGTATGATTTAAAGCACTAGTGATATTGATTTAATCCCACTTAACCTAGTGACATCTTAAGGATAAAAATTAAGGTTTTGTTAAGAAAACTTAGGAAGATTTTAGAAATTAAACTTGAATTCTTATAGGCATTAGACTTGAACCATTTAAATATAGTGAAATTATTTTCCTTAGGAAAATTTTGTACTAATTTTCAAAATCATTAAGCCATTTAATTAATTAACTTATGATTAAACCCTTAATTAAGCATTAAAAACGTTCAAAATTTTCAATAAATCAAATTTAAATAAAAAATTACAAATAATGTTTTAAAATGACCAAAATTCAACCTTTAATCAAGGAAAATCAAAAACCCCTTCGTTTGACATCAAATTTAAGTTTAATTTAATTTTAAAGGAAAATTAATATTTAATTAATTAAAATTTTTTTAAAAAATCTAAAACACTTGAGAAAAGCTCCTTAGATTATTTTTAATATTTAGCAGTGATTTCAAAAAGTTTGGAGTTTATTTGGATTCAAATCCTTTAAATCCATCTTATTAAATAATTTTTAAAATTCAAATAAATATATAAATTTTTAAAAATCATAAATAATACTAGAAAATTCCAAATTGACCAAATTCAAAGGCATTGGACTCCATTTGGAGTTTAATATTTATTAAAAATATCAAGACAACAAAAATAATTGAAATTCAAAAAGTGAACATTTTGGTTAACCATAAGTTAAAATTTCAACTCAAATATTAAAAATTCATAACTAAATGTAGAAAAATTAAATTCCATCAAACTCAATCTCTAATTACTCATCTTAAGGTTTAGTATTTAGGAAAAATCTTAAGAATCCATAATTTAATCTAATTTAAAAAGTTAAATTTTGACCCATTTAATTAAATATATTAAATAATTCAAAAACATTCTAAAAAGTCAATAGTTACTTAAAATTATAGAAAATAATAATTTGAACATTAAAACCAGCAGCCAATCCTATTAAATAAAAATTTTCAACCTCCAAACTTGTAATTAATCAAGCTACTTAATTCATACTAGTTACTACTAGTAACCCGATTCTATGAGGATATTGACTTAGCCCCAAGGAATATGAACTAAACTTCATGGCCTTGGTTTAACAAAGGTAGCAATCACCCAACCCTTAAATTCACTTTAAAATCAACTCCAAAACCTTAAGACTTAAACTTGTATCAAAATCTTTATGGTTTTCACTGCTTGTTATTCAGAAATTAATTATTTAATATAATTATTTATTTAAATTCTACGCAATCTATGAATTTATTTGATGTGCGTTAGATTATCCTTAGGCGAGAGATGATCTAGATGCTAATAAAATCTTATGCAGGTGAGCATGTTCATACAGGACAATTAAAATAAAGGGGGAAAAACAAATTAAGCTTTTAATTAACATATTTTGTGTAGGTGCTAAGCATGCTAAGTCCTCATTTAAATTAAAAAAGGATAGCCAAGTGTGGCTGTGGTTGAGTGTTACGTATTTTAGTAAATATTAACTGCTTGGGACTAATTAAATGTTAATTGCCTAGGATAACCTTGTAGGTTATTTGAGTCTAGATTTTTTTATTTTAATATAATATAATTTTATTTCAATTGAGTAGTTATGTTGAAGTGCAAATTTAAGATGGGATATATATCTAATCTAGATTCAAAAGAGAAGGATGACATCCCATAGGGGAGAGTTCCTCTTCATTTGGACATCTAGAATAGGATAAATTAAAATATCCAAAGGGAAAAGATATCACCCATATCAAGCTGGTGGGGAGTTTCTTTTCATTTGGATATCCATACCCGATGGATCTGAGGAGCATGCAAGAGGATGAAGAAGTAAAGACTGAGAAGAATCCTATTTTCAAAGTCACTTGAGTCTTAATTGTAGAATTTAGGTTGTTGTCAATGGTACTCAACCACTTTACTTTTTCTGTAGACTCTAGGTTATAATATTAGGTGGCACTTACCACATGGATTGTTGAATCAATCCAGACCCCAGACCAATACAAACCTCAAATAAATCCTTACCTCAAATAAATCCATATCTCAAATCAATCTAAATCTCAAACCATTCCAGACTTTAAGATAATCCTTACCTTTAATCAACCCAGACTTAGTCAATCCACCCTTCTATCAAGTGTCAATCTTATCCAGTCATTTCATGATCATCAATATGATCTTTATTGATATGTATAATTCAAATTAAAGTAATTAAACCCAAAAACTAGTTCAAATTCAAAAATCCAGACAAAAATTTAGAGCTAAAGGCCTAGATTCTAAATCCCTTTTTGAGTGATTTTTTAATTACTTCAAAACCCATACAAATGACCACTTATTCAAGATCTATTAACTCCATATTAATCAAACTTGCTCCTTAGTTCAACCCTCCAAATTTGAGCTCATTCTGAGACCTATAGCCCTAAAAACCGAATATATTTCTCAAGGCTATAAAACATTCAAATATTACCGGCTTGTGCTAATAAACCCTCTACCCTATGGATTTTGACCATGGGACCTTCCCCAAAACCTTTGATCATGTCTAGAACCTTCATTATGACATGTTAAGTATTAATCTACATCTTGGTGGACCCACTTTGACCCCTAGTTGACTAGAGGTCAAAATGACCAAAATGCCCCTTAAGGGAAAAATTGAAGTTCCCTCTAAACTTTAACATTGCCCATTTAAATCAATCCTTGAAACCTCTTCCAAAGCATAATAAACATCATTAAAAGTGTATTGGACTTAAACCTAGGCCTTGGTTAGACTTCGTTGACCAAGTAAACCTTGTTTGACTAAATTGACCTTTAAGGGCTTTAAGGGTCATTTTAATCTAAAGGGCCTCCCCTTGCATGAGATCACTTCCATTCAACTAAAAGCATAATTTAAAACCTGTTAATCTCTAACTCAAGCTCTGGGTCAACCTAGTTGACCAAGTCAACCTAGGTTGACCAAATAACCCTTTAAGGGTCTAAATGGTTATTTTGACCCAAATGACCATTCTGACCCTTGAGACCACCTCTACCAGACTCCAAATACCAAACCAAACCTATTGAGCTTAAACCAAGGCCCTTGGTTAACCTGGTTGACCAAGTCAACCTAATCAAATAACCCTTTTAAGGGTTAAAATATCCAATTTGACTAAAATGATCTATTTTGATATAGGTGAGCATGCCCATTGGCCTCTATTTATCATTTAAAACCTGTTGAGCTTAAACCATGACCCTATGTCAACCTAATTGACCAAGTCAACCTATGCTGACCAAATCAACTCTTAAGCATTTTCTATATTAAATCAAGCTTCAAATGCATTTCAAATCCCTTTAAAATTGTTTTGAACACATCCCCCAGTGATCATATTATGATTCAAACCATTGTATGTTTGACTTGGTCAAACCTAAACCATAGTCAAACTTCAAGCCAAGGTCAAACCAAAATCAATTTGAGCTATCAACCCTATATCAAGCTTCAAATTAACTCCAATCCATATACTGGACATGTCCTAATCATTATTCAGTCAAATTCAAGTGAAGTTGACTAAGTTAACTTAATTTATTTCGTCAAACTTCCATCCTTACACATGCATGCTCCCAAAATCTAACATTTTAATCTCAAAATCCTTAGTCTCAATTCAACTAGCATCTAATTGCCACTTGGACTCCACATCAACCATAATTGATTGTTTGACCAATCAAATGGTCAAATAAATGACTAGGAGTGCTAGAATGGTCAAACTAGCCTTAGTGAGCTAATCCACTCCATTTAAAATCTCTCTAGTAGTTCAAACCCTTCTTTAGAACCTTCTAAGTAGGTCCAAATCCCTGGTTCAAGCCTAAATAGCTCAAATCAACCCAATGTGCTGAAAAGGATAAATGCCCTTTTTACGTAGGATATCTTCCCCCCCCCCCCCCCCCCCCCCACCAATAACTCCAGGACAAGTTACAGGAATCAAGGGAGCTAGACAGCTGATCCTAGCTATCTTTTTAATTCAGGAATGTTTGAATAGGATAAAACCTCAAAGCTAGCTCATTCACTATCATAGCATTATCTCACTACTCAAGCTCTCCCAAACCCCAAGCTCTATTTGTTTGAGTTATCCAGCCCTTCTTCATTATATCCCCAGTCAAAGTCATCGGTGACGAGCCTCTGGCCACCACAACTTTGAGGTCCATTCAAGGCTTCATTTATTTGATCTACAGCATATTTAACCACATTTCTAACTGGGAAATTATTCGAGGTCAAACTACAAATTTAGAGGAATTAAAACCATCAAAATTCAAAGGTGAGATTTCCCAAAAACTCAAACCCTAGGACACAAAATTTAGAGTAATTTAGCTTTTTAAAATGTTATTAATTTCTAATGCAATGAAAAAAAAAACTATTCAAAAAGTGATTCATAAGCTAAAAGTTGATTCCCCAACATTTATATTCATTAATATGATGTTTGTTTAAAATTTTAATTTAAATTATTAATCCTATCAAAAGAACAAGCCAAAATATCATTCCTTAGTCATTTTCATAGTGTGCTTGAGCTGCACATTTTCTGGATCATTGATCACATGATTGAGTGTCTAGATCAAGTCATTCTGAAGCCTTAACTAACCACATGATTCATCCATGATTTGCTCCTTTGTCTGGCTCGATCTAGGCCATTAATTTCAAAAGGCAGAGAATCAAATGGTTTCACAATGGTGCTGATGTGGATAAGTTAAAACTACATCTGCCGCCCCCACGGAGTCATTAATGCCCAATGTTTACACGTTGGCATAATCAATCATTAATACACCATCGCATAATCATCACCAACGATTGACTATGGTTTGGATTGATGAATCAGTGTCTGATGCATGTCCTCCTATTGCCACAGCCGCTTGAGCTTTTTAAATGGTTTAAAACTTAGTTTAAATCATTTTCAATTTAGAAAATTCATAAAATCATTAAAATAGATATTTTAAATCTAAAAGATATGTTCAATATATCAAATTATTCATTTTCTAAGCTCTTTAATTTAAAATTAAAATGAATTTAAAATAATTAATATTATTTCAAACATTTAAATATTGGATATTTTAATTAATATTTAATTAAATTAAATTCAAATATTCTAAAAAATATTTAAGAAATTTATTTTAAAATGTTTTTTTTTATTTTCAAAGAACGATTCAAATTTATTTTAATTTTATTTTAAAACTTTTTTAAATTTTAATTACTTTGAATTATTTTAAATACATTTAAATATTACAATATTAAAAAAAGTTATAGAAATTTCCATTTTAGTCAAAAAATTAATTATTTTATATCAAAATCATTAGATTTAAAAGCCTTTAAATTAAAATTAAAATTATTTATGGTATTTATAGAAAATACTAGACCTTAGATTGAGTTGAATGGTTTTGAGTTTGGTAAATTTAGAATTTTTTAGAATAAATTATGACTTTTCAAATTTTAGTTAATTAATTGAATTTTTAAATAGCTTAATTATGAGGCTTTTTAATGGTTTTGATCCAAATTGGTTCAAAACTTCTTGAAATTACTCCCAATGGTCAAGAATGACCCAAGGGGGGTTACTCGAGTGTTTAAGATTTTTTTTTTGTAATTTTTTATTATTTTTAATTAATTAAATTAATTAAAAGTTCATTTATAATAAAAATTAAATTATGCATAAATTAGAGGTCTAATCAAGAGGCTTTTAATTCTCATGAGTTGGGATCTAAATCCTTGTTAATTTGATTTTTTATTTATATTTTTTTCTTTAATTTAAATTTTTGGTGATTTAATTAAAATCCTATGTCAATTTTAAAGGTTGATTTTGAGTTACCTAAATAATATACCAGATGGAATCCAATTTTAGTTAAACTTGGGCCATGAGTTCACCTGACCTCAAGGCTTAAGCCCACTAAATTTGGGTCCAAGATTGACTCCTAAGGGTGGTTGAACAAACCACCTAAGATAACCCTAGGGTAATCTTCAAGGATTCTAAAAGGACTATCTAGATATGGGATTAGGGTGAAATTAAGGGCTTCCTAACCCTTAACATATACATAATTAACATACCAAACAACACAACCTTGTTTCTATTAGAAAGGTAATTAGGTTAGGTTAGATTTAGGGGTCAAACCATGACCCTTAAACCTAAATTAACCTAAACATGCCCTTAATCAAATCAAATAGTGGAAAGAAATTTTGGACATGTCAGAGACATACCCAAGATTGATCTCCCAAGGTTTCAAGCCATAGTGAAATATCCTTAAGCATTTATTACAAAAATACCCCTAGGACTGTTAGTGGAATTAACTAAATTGCACACATAAAAACATCTTGAAATCATAAGACTTTGATAGGTCTCCTCAAGACCTTTCAAATGAGCCTAAGATCACCTAATTTGGTCAAGTGGGTGAGAAGATTTGAATTTTTGTCCTATGATTTTTAAATTTATTAATCCTAGAATTACACATTCAACATCATTAACAAGAGATGAGAAGGCCTTAGTATTTATACCTTTACCATTACTTTGTCATACATTGCCATTTCCTAAGTCATTTCCATCTTCAACCATGCCTTCCATAACAAATTTTCCTTCTTCCATGCTCCCTTCTGTCACTATTTCTTGATCATTCACTAATGGTTGAGAGGAGGTCATGTTAGCATATACATTATTGGTCACTTTAAAATCCAAATCCAATATTTTTTTTATTAGTGGCACAAGGGAAATTAGAAGTTGTAGGCAAAATATTATTTTTAAAAGTAATAACAACCATTAGCTTATCCACATTACCAAACATATTAATGCCTAGATTATGAGTTTCTATACTAGCAGGAGGAATGTCATTACCAACTCCCTAAATAATTGAAGTAATGCAAACCTCATTCATACTATCATCTATAGCAATTTCCACTTCTCTAGATGCATCAATAGGTTCAATTCCACCATTTGTAGGATGATGTGGGTCTTTAGCAATGGTTTCCTTTATAGTATTTGCCTCCAAAAATATTTCCTACACTGGGTTAGTACTAACTTGAGATAAATTATTCCTCAACAATTTCTCCCCCTCAGTAACTTTGGACTTATCCTTCTGACCACATAACTTAGGATGTAAAATAAAACATTCATAAATGCCATGACCATGCATTTCATAATGAGAATAGAAAACAAGTAAATTTCAATGTTAACGTTTTGCAGATATCTATTAAGCTCTGACCCAATCCAGATTTCCTTAGGATGCTTCTTGGAAATATCCATTTTGACCATAACATGAGCCATAATCATATGGGACATAGTAGAAGTAGCTTGGTCCTTCTGTAAAGGTTTCCCAAAAATTGAGGCAAGAGCAAAAAAGGATTTGAGAATTAAAAAAATGAAGCTATAGATTTGGAAAATAAATCCAAATAGGGAATATCGGAGATCCCTCATGAACATCAAAATCTGACATCAATTTAAGAAGAAACATTTGACATCCTACAATATAATAGGATTTTTTAGAAAAAAAATGTGACTATAATCAAGATTATTTGACAGTTGTATGGTAATGTGTCATTGATTAATAAAACCAATAGAGAATGATCCTGAAAGTTTTAGATTGTGAAATTTTTTTAATAACATCAAGGTTAGGCCTGCGCAAAACAAACTTACCAACCAAAGTAAAAGCAAACGGTGCTGCAAGTTGAGAAATCACATTATCATCAAACATCAAAGACGATAATCCTTTAAATAAAGTATGAATCAAATCCAACTTAGAGGAAGAAAAAGAAGTAGAACTTGCAAGAGCATCTTTAAAATATCTCGTTTAGCTTCACCATTCAATGATTTCTAAGGGTTCGATGATGAAAGTGAGGCCATCACCCGAAACCCAAAAGAGACTAGAAAAGAAATAAAATAATGCTATGACAGCTAAAAAGTGAACAGACATAGCACAAAAACAAAAAAAACCAGCCAGAAAGCCACCCCACAGACGGGAGCGGAAGCATTAGAGACAAAAACCCTAGAATGCCTTCGTATCACCAGAGCACTTAACTGAGTTTGTTCATGAATATGTTATAAGAAATTGACATACCCTCACTAGACCTGTTGTGAGAGTATTCCTTCAAAATAATCATAGTTTAGTTTTGGTAGCCCAATTTGGTTTGGGTACTACCTTATGCTTAAATGTATGAATATAATGTCATGATGTTAGTACTTTGGGCTTCCAAATTAACTATGTTCTATAGTATAGTGTCCAAGTGCATGTAATGTGTCATAGTATGCCACACAAATAGCACCTAACCCATAAACTTTTTTTTACTAGTCGAAGTTGGGGATAGTGTCTCTTCCTAGGGATGTATGATGTCTGACGAGTCTTATGTTGTGACTTTAATATACGCATAGGACTGAGTGTATTATCTTACTGTGCACTTATTTTATTTTTAAATGTTCATTTGTACTTTTATACAAACCAACCTTTACCTTTAATGCATGTTAATTATAGTCTAGTTCTAATGTAAGTTCTTCTAACTTCTTGAATACTTCTTCTAACCCAATATGTTCATTTTTCAAAGATTCATGTGACATTAATAATTAAACATACTATTTATTTATTGAGTCAAACTCTTTTATTAATAATTCATAAACCTTAACTAATTCACTGTTCTCAATTTTAAAACTTAAATGATCATTGGGTTAAATTTTCATGTTATTCCTTTAAATTTAAAGTTTCTTTCTTCAATTGCGAGAGCTACTTTTCTCAACTTTTATAGGAGTCATGCATTTGTTTAGATATAGAAAATAAATTATCATATGAAAGCTCACACACCATATCCTAGTCGATTGTCTCCTCTTCTAGTTTCATTTATGAGGAATCTAACTCCAAGTTTACCCAGAATGCCTTTACAGCTTCTAATTACCCTTCTTTGACTTAGACTTATCCTCACCTTTTCCTTAAAAGGGTGGATTTTCATGTTGGGACAATTTGAACTCACATGTGCAGGCTTCCTACACTCAAAACAAACCATGTCTGATGAAAATTTATTTAACATGCCAATTTTACCTTTGCTCTTATCAAAGTGGAGCTTATGTTTATATTTTAGAAAGCTCTTAAATTGGCATGTCATCAATGCAATGTCCTTGCTCCCATCAGCTCCTAAATCTCTACACTCAATTTTATTAGCCTTAAAGGCCACTGTCCTTTCTTTCTTTTGATCACATGTATATGAAAGCCTTTGGCTCACATTTTGCTCATAAGAAATAAGAGAGCCCAAAAGATTTTCACTAGAGCACACATTAGATCTTTTTATCCAGTTATAGTACTAACTTTAGCATCATTAGAATTAGGCAAATAATTTAATATTTTGTTAACTTTTTAGAGTTAGAAATCTCCCTACCCAAGGCATGCAAAGAAGTAATTATCTTGGTTAACCTAGTGTGCATAACAAATATTGATTCACTAGGTTTCATGAAAAATGTTCATAATCATGTACAACAATTTAATCGTTACATTTAGCCTCACTATTTCCTTTATAGGTGATTTGCAATCTATCATATATATCTTTTCCACTAATGCAAATAGGCACATGCATATAATATTTTGATTTTAGTGCACAAAAAATAATAATTTAAACACTTTGCATTCAATTGTGCTAAATCCCTATCTCTTTTAGACCATTCTGTAAAGGGAATTTTAATTTTCACAGCATCAAAATTACTAGAAGGTAATATATATCCAACTTGAATCATGTACCACATCCAAAAATCAATAGATTATAAAAATGTAGACATGCATACTTTCCAAAAATCAAGTTGTATGATATCAAACAAAGGTGGATGGGTAATAGAATACCCTTTAGCAATATTACAATTTCTAAAATGTGCCATTGGATCAAACTCTATGTGTTAAAACCACAATACAAGCAAACCCACTCTAATACGAATTTAAAGTTTAATAATTGACTATAGAACTAATTGAACATGAAAATGGCACTCTAACATGGGGTTGAATTAGCGATTTAAAAATTTCTTCAATAACCTTCGGAACTAAAAACTAAATTCAAAATTCATGTGGAAGCATTTGAATAAATAATGTAGATCAACTCACTACAACTCAAAATATGTATAATTTTTTATTTTTAAATTTTGATGAAAACAAACAATTTTAGTTTTATTTTTTCTTTTTTTTTTCTTTTTGATACAAATATAAATCACAATCAACCACAACAAACTTCATTTACAGATGTAACCACAATAAAACTAGAGTGCTAAAAAAATTTATAGTGAAGTGAAATGTAGAAAGTTAATACATAAATTAAAGATATGCAAATTAATTTTTTATTAGTTCTATGCATATAGTTGTAAGTTATAAGGTCACATAAGAACAAAATCCAAAACTCAAATAAGAAGAACTCAAAGTTTTAGAAGAGAAGCTCCTGTTAGCTCAACAGAATCTTGAGTTATACAAAGCTAAAATGATTCAAGCATATGATAAGTTGGTCATCAAAGAACTTTCCAAGTAGAAGTCTTGGTTTTAGTTCTATGAAGACCCATTTTTTCTCATCAAAAAATAAGTGGTAAATTTGAACCAACTTGGGAAGGTTCGTTCATAATATAAAATGCATATTAAGGGGGATCTAATCAATTGCTTGATTATAAAAAAGATTATCCAATGTTACCTATAAATGGACAATATTTCAAGCGTTATTATGGTGGACAATGTTAAAGGAGAAATAATACACTAAACAAAACATTTCTTGTCCTTATTTTGTATATTACTTGAATGTACTAAATTTTTTTAAAGAAATTAGGTTCAAAGGATAAGATTGGGCCTAAAGTTTATACTAAATCTTAAAAGTTTTAAATTTCCCAAATATTATTAAACTATATGCTTAAATAAATGGTGTAAATTTATGTATGGCGTCCTTTCTATTAAGGTTATGATGGTTTGATTATCTAAATCCTCATATTTGAGAGTTGCCTTTCACTTGATCCTCCATCTTCATCTAAGTCAGCTATTAGGTATAAGTTCATTTACAAAGAATCTGTTATACAATAAAACAAACATCATTAATCCTTTATCCCATTATGTGGGGTTAACTAAATGAATCTTTTTTTTATTATTTTTATGTCCTGTTAAGAGTCAAATTCTCATTTAAATCTAAAAAAGAAAGGTCATTTCTAATATTTTCTAACCATATGTTTTTAGGTCTACCTCTACCTTTCTTAACATATCTAATGCATCTACTTTCTATCATGGTCATCAGAAGGCCACCATTTTATGCGACCAAACCATCTAAGGTGACTCTCTCTAATCATATCTACCACTGGAGCTACTCCAACCTTTTCATGTATATGCTCATTTTGTATCTTATCTCAAAGTGTAAAGCTACTCATCCACTTGAATATCCTCATCTCTAAAACACTTAACTTAGTATTATGATTCTCTTTAAATGCCCAACATTTTGCTCCATAAATCATTACAGGTCTCATGACTGTCTTATAGAATTTTCCTTGAAGTTTGAGGGGGACAATTCTATCACAGCCATATGCATTCCTCTACTTTAACCATCAAACTTGAATGTTGCCACTAATATCTCCATTTATTTCACCATCACTCTAAATAAAAGACCCAAGATATCTAAAATATATACTTTTATTAATGATTTAATCGCCCAAAATCACAAACCCTCCATTAGATCTATTAATACTAAAATTACACTACATATATTCAGTTTTATATCTAACCAAATGAAAACCTTTAGACTCTAAGGTTGACCTCCATAATTAAATTTTACCTTTAACTCCCTATCTAGTCTTATTAACAAGAAGAATATCATCAATAAAAAAAAAGCATACACTAGGGTACAACCTCTTGCCAATGTCCAGTGAGAACATCTATGACTAAAGCAAAATGATATGAGCTAAAGGATAACCCAAGATATCATGGCATCCTTTATGCTTCATTAAAATATGTTAGTGGTAGAGCAAGCCCCTTTTGGCACTAACCTAATTTAAATTATAATCCTCTTATGGTTAGATATATGTAAGCAGTATAGGAATCCTTTCTTTATGATCTTCCACTAGTGCTGGAGCAAGACCCTCGTGACACCATCCTAGTATTATTGAACCTACTAATTGTAGAGCAAGCCCCTCGAGGCACTACCCTAGTTTAAATTTTGATCCTCTATGATTAGGTATAAGTCTGTGGTATTGGCATCCTTTCTTTATAATCATCCTTTAGTGGTGGAGCAAGCTTCTCGTAGCACCATCCTAAAATTATTGAACCTGGTAGTAGTAAAGAAGTCCCTCGTGGCACTACTCTAGTGTGAAATTTGATACTCTATGATTAAGTATAATTATGTGGTATAGGCATCCTTTTTATGATCATCCGCTACTGGTGGATCTAGCCCCTCGTGGCTTTGGCTTAGGTGACATGATCTAAGCACTCTATTCTACTTTCTCTCTCTTATAAATGTTCTTACTTTCCAAGGGTGAGGATGATCAACTAATTCCCTAGTTCCATATCAAGTACCTCTGCTCTCCCACTCTTCCAGTCCCCTCCAGTTCAACAAAACCCTAAACTAGTAAGAGAGAGAAAGGAAATTCAAACTTATCTTCTGATCCAGTGAGAATCAGCTCTTGGAGTCTTTTAGAAACTTGAAGGGAATCCTTCAAGCTTTGAAACTATCCTAAGATCAGTAAAATATACCAATATGTTAGAAAGATATATTAATTTAAACTTAAAATTTCTAATAATAATTTCTCCTAGATCCCAATGCATGGAGCCATGAAACTTCATGGATTGGAAAACTAGGATTCCATGATTAGGATTCCACGATCCTATGTTTCAGATTTCATCCAATTTTGATGGTTGGATCAAAAGTTATAATCCTTTGAAACTTTAGTTGAGGAAAATATGTGTTGATTTTACTTAGTAAGGGTCTCACACTGAACAACAATATATCACTAAAAGTTTGTGTAGGTTGTTAAACCTTATTGAACTATCCAAGGCTAACCAAGAGGGGGGTGAATTAGTTATGTTAAAGATTTCTTGGATTTTGAAAACCATTTCTAAAAAAATTAAACAATGATCCTTGAATATGCAGTTATTTAGATATGATTATCTCAAAAAAAATTTAAACCATAAAACTTTAAAGTATAAAAAAATAAAAATATAGAATAATTAAAGTGAATCGAAGAACACCAAATTTATAGTGGTTTGGTCCAAACTAAACCTATGTCCACTCCCTCAAGATTTCCTCTACAAGTAATTACACTAAATCAAAGTGACTGTTCTTTTACTCCCACAGCAAGGAGAAGAAGCTCTTACAAGTTCTTTTCCACCAATCCGGTATGATAGAGAACTTACACCTTTTACACCCTCCAAGTGATGGTAGTGTATTGTCACATCCTTTTTCACCCTCCTAGTTAAGACAGAAAATTGTGACATGCATTTTCACCCTCTTGGTGATGGAAGAGAACGATCTCATCCTTTTTTACCCTCCTAGTGAAGGCAGAGAACCTCAACATAGTGTTGAAAATCTTCTCTCAAAAGTTTCAAGAGGAGATGGGTAGAAATTAGTAGAAGATAAAGAGATCCTCTCTTTAGGCAACCTTATGAAACCCTCACAACTCCCCCTCACTAGATCTTTCACACTCCACTCTCATAATCTCTTCCAAACACTCACACTCAATGGCCACTCTCAAGAGAAATTCATAGCAAAGGTCTTTGTGTCAGTTTTTAGGACATCTTATATAGGAAATACAAGAAAAATCATCCAAAAAACTAAAAATTACAAGTGAATCAACTTCAGATCATACAGTATAATCATGTATCACATGTGCGAACAATTCAAAAATTATGGTTCAATCCGATACAAACCTAATTTTGTACACTTTTAGTCATCTGTACGAACTGATATCGTACTGTACAAATAGTTCAAAACTAAATGTGTTCATCTTGTATGATATAATATGAAACTTATCTCATACACTGTCAGTTATCTGTACGATCATACAATATGAATAGTTAATACAAATCTCACTTCATCTAGTACGATCATGGATGAACCCAATTTTGTATAATATTAGACATCTGTATAAATTAACATTGTACAGTACGAACAATAGAAAAATGAATGAATTCATTTGGGATGAACTAGTATGAATTCGCTTCATACTCTGTCAGTCGTCAATACATGTTAACATCGTACTATATGAACAGTATGAAAATGAATGAGTTAGTTTGGGAAGAACAAATATGAACCCGATTTCATGCACTATCACTTATCTATATTAACATCGTATAGTATGAACAATTCGAAAATGTAAGCCATGATTTAATTAACAACATTTTGGAGGAAAAAAACATAACAAATCATACATTATGATTAGAAGTCATACAATACAATTAGATTTAAAAATTTTAAGTTTTGATTCTCTCTCCCCTTGTGTGTTTGTGCATGGTTACCAAATTACAATCACACTATCTCAGACTCAATAAAATAAAAAGTAAATAATTATAGACTTTATTACATGATATCTTAATTTACTCTATCTTGAAGTCTTCAGTAGTCTAGAGTATGATTTCTCTAAAATATTAGTGCACATAAATAATAAATAGAAAATGTCCAATTCATATTTGGAGAAATAATAAAATTATTTGAACAATAATGTTTTTTATCATAAAAAATTACAATCTCAATATGGATTCCTGAGTTACAATAATCTCCCCCATTTTTATGATAAAAAAAATAATTATTATTTGAATTACAAATAAAGTTCTTTTCTCCTAAACTCCCCATCAATGAATAAAAAATGAAAAAAATGAGGATTAATAAAATTTCATGCCTCTTTTTAATTTTAGCTTTTTATAAGCAAACACTAAACAAACTAGTACGACACGAATCACAAGAAAACACAAGAAAACCAAAACCAAAAACAACCTCCCCATGAGAATATTTTTTCATAGAACATAAATTCTAAGAGAATAGAACATAAATTATAAACAAACTTAAAATGTTTAAAAAAATACAAAACCAAAAATGCAATTCAAAACAAAACACCAACCAAAATACTTCAAACAAACACAAATAATAACCTTCCCCTTTTCTGTCATCAGAAAAAAAATCCCCTTAAAAAGAAAGTTGTTATAGACAAATCTAATTGATGGTGATGAAGAGAATTTTAAACTATTTGCACAGACAAGATTAAAGTCCTGATTGAAAAAAGAAAAACTCAAATTTTAAAATCAGAGAATAATTTAGATAAGAAAATTTGACCAGCTTTAATGTTTGCTCTTGAAAGTAGAAATATCAAATATAATAATCATCACAAAATTATCTAAATAGAAATCTTATAATTTCAAATTCAATAGTTGAAATTATCGTTTAATGCAAGGATTTTTCTAAGAATTAAAGATATAGAGGAAAGAACTAAATATAGTGTGGGCTCATTTTATGCCTCTTTATCAATAAGATCTATTTAAGTGGTGAACATTGCGCATTTTTTCATGTTGGACTCATTTTTTGATATTTTCAAATTTAGCGAGCATTATACATCTTTTCATGTTGGACATATTTTGTGTCTCTTTTCAAATTTGGCACACTTAGTGCATCTTTTGACAATTTATTATTTCCACAATATAACTCAGAAACTTTTAGCTTGTGTGATTATCTTCCAAACAAAAGAAAAACCTTTCTCATATAAAGAAGAATAATCCACAAAAAAATCCTATTGTTAAGTATAAAGTCAACACATTGAGTAAGAAAATAAAAGAAGATTAAGCACTAATATTTCAATAATTATAACTATAGGAAACATATCGATTAGAATATTGAAATGATCTTATTATGTAAATCTAATTTATAAATTGATTTAAAGTCTTAGAAGAGACAAATAATTTTGTTAAGATATTAAGTTGTAGTTTAAAATATTTTAAAATTTTCTCTTAGATCAATATTAGTAATTTGAACAATAGAAACTTAAAGACAATTTAAGAAGATTAAAACCAACGTAAGGTAAGCATTTCATTAAACATATAATGTAAATACAACTAATACAAAAATACAAACATCTCAATGTCATCAAATTAATACTAAAAAGAAACAAAGCATATAACAACTACAACAAAAAATAAAAAACTAAAATGCTAGAGGATCTTGATTTAGAGGTGACTGAGGAGGATTGAACATTATAATGTAGCTATTGATGGTAGCTACTTGAGTGTTAATTGATTCATATTGTCCTCTAACCCAACCCATATCTTCATTGTATCTAGCATCTTGTTGGTCCATGCGAGTCTCGATATGATTAAATCGTAGATCAAAATGAGACTCAAATCGATCAAAATTTTGGAAAATTTCTTGATAAAAATGATTAACAGGTCCAGGAGCAGGTTTAGGTACAGGTGCATGAGTAGATGCTTCTCCTTCTCCAATTTCATCTCCCTCATCTCCTTGATCCAGATGAAAAAGAGTACAAAAGGAAGCATCGGTGAAATAGATTATAAAATTATTTGGTGGATCAGGATGAATCAAATTGTATTTCTTTTCAAGGATATAGGTGATCAAGTATCATAAAGCCATATTCTTCTTCCTCTTAGTGGTAGAAAGTCTAATATCAGTAAGATTATTGATGTAGTCTAGAATCAACTAAGCTTCATCAATTGGAGTGTTTGATATTATAAGATATGTGATAATAAAAAGCAAATGAGTGAGGTTGATACGATCACCAACTTTAGAAATAAAGGATATTTTTAAAATATGTTGAATGATCCTGGCATTTTAGTTCAAAGAATGTACACATGATAAGAGATAAAATGTAGGTACACCTCTAAGAGTTTGTTTTATGGTAGAGCAGACAAAATCAGCTCTTAAAGTTATAGTTTGTGTCTTTATCCCTTCAGTTCTAAGATGTAGGAAAGTGCCTAAATCCTCCTTAGTGATTTCTACTCTCTCTTTAAACACATATGAAGATATTTTGGTATGGTTTTCTCTCATTCTCATATTAGCAAGGAAATAGTAAAAGGTATCAGAATGGAATGCATAGATTAACGTAAGAATGAAGGAAAATTGGGTAGAATTAAAAAGAGGCATTATAAAAAAGTTGATATCTTTTTGGATAAGAAGACGAGATGGAGTGATTTTTTCCTCAAAGAAATGCTAGTTGGCTTCTTCATTTTTTTAAAAAAGAATTTATCATCTATTGAATTAGAACGAGATGATGTTGTTGTTGCTTGCCATTTGGAGAGTTTTGAACATAAGATCATTTGAGATTGAAAGAGATCATGAAGAAAACTCTAGGGATAGATTCCATTTTAAGGAAATTTGTCACACTCATACTGTATGAAATAAGGTTTGTACATGCAATTATTATTTCATATGGGACAAAAATATTTTTGTACATACGAATGCAAACGGTCAAGAATGAAATGACTTTTTCTAAATTGCAATTCTTAAGGAGTCGTTCTGTACAATTTTTAATCAAAAAGATCATATGGACGAATATGTGTTTGTCCAGGATGATCAGCCAATAATGATTGTACCTATCCATTAGGTTCATCCACACAGATTGACAATATGATCGTATAGACAAATAGGTTTTCGTACAAATGAACTTTGAAAAATAACTATACTTGAAATTCCCTTCGTATTCATATAGATAAAAATAATCAATTTGTATAGTATGCTGATGTCATCAAACAATACTATGTCTTACAAAATCACATTTTTCATCTTACCAACTCAGAAAAATTATCATGTAAAATCTGGTCATTTCGTACAGTTTAAAAGTGGTTCGTACAATATGAATGAAAAAGAATTTTAGATTTGCACATGATAATCATGATTTAAAAAAATCAACATGATCCATAAGATACAAAAATGAAAACAAAAATACTATGAAATAGAAAAAACACCAAAATAGTGAAAAACAAAAATTAAACAAAAATAAATCACAAACAACGAACAAAACATAAACATTAACAAAAAGATACATCAAAAATGGAATTTGCAGAATTACAATTGTCAAGCATGAATATCAATAACACCCAATCTGGTTCTTAAGGTGTTAAACATTTCAAAAGCAAGTGGTTTTGTGAAAATATCTCTAAGTTGATTTTGAGTAGCTACATGATGTTGCTCAATTTCTCCTTTAGTGACATGGTCTTTAATGAAGTGATGCCTTATATTTATATGTTTGGTTCTAGAGTGTTAAATAGGATTCTTTGACATGTATATGACACTTGTATTATCACAAAAAATTAGAATAGTGTCTATTAAAAATCCTAAATCTATAAGTTGTTATTTTAGCTAAATAACATGTGTCACACAACTACCTAAGGCAATGTATTCTACATCAGTAGTAGAAAGGGCTAGTGAATTCTATTTTTTGCTAGACTAGGAAACTAAAGAATTTTTAATGAACTAACAAGTTCCAGAAGTACTTTTTCTATCAACCCAATATCCTATAAAATCAGAATCAAAATATTTAATGATTTCAAAAGACGAGTTCTGCCTAGGGTACCATATCCTTAATTTTTGAGTTCCTAAAAGATATCTTAGAATTCTTTTAATAGCAATCAAATGGTATTCCTTTGGATCAGCTTGAAATTTAGCATAAAGACAAATAATAAACATGATATCCATCCTGCTAGCAGTTAAGTAAAGTAATGATCTAATTATTCCTCCAAATTTCTTTTGATCAACGAATTTTCCTTTAGAGTCCTTGTCTAATTACACTAAGGAACTCATTGGTGTACTTATTGGTTTAACTTTATATATTTCATATTTCTTAAGGATAACTTTAATTTATTTTAATTGACTCAAAAATGTGCCAACCTTTTTCTTCTTTATACTAAAACTAAGAAAGTAACTCAATCTCCCATCAAACTCGTTTCAAATTCACAACTCATTCTTTTTGTAAAATCATCATAAAGATTTTTATTAGTGGATCCAAACAAGATATCATCAACATATATTTGAACAATGTGTATATTATCACTTACACTTTTTAAGAAGAGAGTATACAATGCCTTTTTCAATTTACATACATGTTTAGGAAACTATGAATTTTCAAAACATGGAGGTTGCTTAACATAAACATACTCTTGTGTCACCCCATTAGAAATGCACTCTTAACATCCATTTGAAATAATTTAAAACCTTTAAAATAGGCAAAGGCAAGTAGCACCCTTATCGATTCAAGTCTTACTACAGGGGCAAATGTTTTCTCAAAATTAATTCCTTTTATTTGATTGTATCCCTTAACTGTTGTAACTAAGGAATCTAGCTTGAGAATGTGTTTTTTTATTATAGAAAAATATTATTGCTCGATTAATTTTATCATTTCTCCTAGCATGTATTGGATATTTTCTATTTATTATTTATGTATATTAAATTTTAAGAAAATCATACTCTAGATTGCTAAAGACTTCAAGATAAAGTAGATTAGGATTTCATGTAATGATGTCTGTAATTTTTTTTTCTTAAGTCTGACAGAATGTGATTGTAATTGGATAACCATACACACATGCACTAGAGGAGAGAGTCAAAACTTAAAATTTTAAAACTAATTATTCTATATGATTTATAATCATATTGACTAATTTTTCATATTTTTTCCTCTAAAATGAGGTTAATTAAATCATGTGTTATATTTTTACACTATTTGTACTGTATGATATCAGTTCATATAGATGATTGACAGATTATGAAATAGGGTGCATACCAGTTTATACAAAACTATTGTGAATCTGATTTTAAAAAATATAATTTTGATGATAGCAAATATTATTGATACTTTTATTTTTCTACAACTACTTACCTACTAACATTTTAGGTTCACAAGATCAAATTATAAGTTGAACCAGCTTAAGATTGGGTAGATAGGATTGGGTTAGCTTGTAATATACGTCAAGTGTCTTTTACCTTCCCTTGAGTCCATTGTAATAATATGGGTCCTGATGCTAAGTAACCTTGCACACACACACACACTTGGGAAAAAAATTCTGTCTATTTGATTAGTGTTTTCTATTTTCAATCATATCATTCGAGACAATCCCAAATCTTCCTAGATGATCAATTAAAAAATAGAAACCCTAATTAGGGCATCCTAGTTAAGGCAGCCATAATTAAGCAAATCATCATGGATGATATTATCATTATTTGGGATGATAGGATCAAATCAAAAAGAATTATCCTCCAAATCCTTTTAGGCATGTTTTTTTTTTAACATCATCCTGGATGATGTATTATAATTATGTCTAAATTAGTTTGGTAATTAAGGAAATAAATTAAGATTTAATTGCTCGATAATATCATCCTAGACAATCGTAGGATCATCTAAGATGATAAGTTAACAAACTTTAGTTCTTCCTGGATGATCCAATCAGCCTGGCTAAATCCAAGGCAATGTTCAGGCTGATATGTGATATTTTATAATAATCATTCTGGACGATAAGGAGATCAGCCTAAATGATCTAGTTAATTTTTCACCATCCAACCATCCATCCAGGGCAATATTCTGGACGATATATGACATTTTGAACTAATCGTCCTAGATGATCAAGTTACTTTTTTATCATCTAGACATCCATCCAGGGGATGGTCTGGATGATATTCGTTGACTTAAACTAACTGTACATGATGATATGAATAAAGGAACCTTCTAATCATCCAGACTCTCCCAAATCATCCAAGCTAATTAAGCTAAATTTGAACTGATCATACGAGATGATCGGTCGATTTTCATGGATGATATTTGATGATTAGTTATAAATTAGTGCAATTTTGGAGCCCTTGTTTAAAAGATCTCTTATTTTCCCAAGAGGATATTTTTTGCTACTGTCCTGACCTGAGAGAGCCAAGTGGAGAGGGAGAGCAAGGGAGAGAGAGAGAGAGAGAGAGGATCTTGTGAGGGGTTTCACAAAGGTTGCTCTATGTAAAGTTCTGAGTCATTTTCTTCGGTAGTCATCCCTGGTTCCTTGGAGGTTCTAGAGAGGTCTACTTCAATAACTAATTGAGGTTCTCATCCTGCTTTAGGAGGAAGCAAAAGAAGTTGGGTTCTCTGCATGCTTCAGGAGGAAGCAAAAGGAGTTGGGCTCTTTGCCTGCTTTAGGAGAAAGCAAAAGGAGTTGAGTTCTCTGCCTCATCAGGGTTAGTGGAAAGGAGTTTTTATATGGGCTTCTACACTTTGCTGTGGGGCAAAAGGAGAAACACTGAGTTTAGTGCAATACCTGGAGGAGAGGCTCTATGAGTGGACATAGGTCAAGTTGATCGAACCACTATAAAATTTGGTGTGTTATTTCTTATTATTCTTCCATATTTAATTTTTGCACTTTAATTTTGGTGGTGATTATTTTGCAGTATTTATGATTTTTTTTGGAAAAATTTTTAAATATTAATTCACCCCCCCCCCCCTGTCTTAGTTAGCCTTGGGACTAGTTCATAAGGGGTTTAATATCTGTGACAAACTTTCAAGTGATATCAGAGTGGGATTCATAAAAATGAGTTTTTAAAAACTTTTGAATTTTGATTAATAACTAACTTTGGTAATCATAATACTGTGGAAGGGTATTTAATTACCCAACCACCTTTGTTTGATAATATTCCTTTTAATTTTTAAAAAACTCGCATGTCTAAATTTTACAATCAATTGACTATCGCATGTGGATGCTTATTAAGGATGGTTATTCACCTCCATCACGTGAAACTAATGGCATTGATATTGAACTTCCTTTTATTGAATGGACTTTTGATTATAGAGATTTAGCACAACTGTATGCAAAATGCTTGAACTATTTTTTGTGCTTTGAAATATAAAGATTACATGCGTGTTTCAACTTATTCTGCTAGTAAAGAAATTTGAGACAGATTGTGTATTACTTATGAGGGAATAAATGAAGTTAAGGAATCTAGGTTGAATATTTTATTACATGACTATGAACATTTTCATTTGAAACACACTGAATCGATTTCTGACATGTATACTAGGTTTACTCAAATTGTCACCTCATTACATGCCTTAGGAAGAGAGCTAACTAATTATAAAAGAGTCAATAAAATTTTGAGATGCTTGCCTTCTTCCTTTGATGCTATGATTATTGTAATTATTGAATATAAGTATTTGAATACTTATTCTGTTGATAACTTACTTGGGTAACTCATTTCTTATAAGCAAGGGGTGAACCAAAGATAACTTGATGTATGTGAGAAGAAGATGGAGAAAAATATGGCACTGAAAACTAACATTACAGATACAAATTCTTCTGGGTCTGAAGGCAATGATGTTGCCTTAATCACTAGGCAATTCAAAATCTTTATAAGGAAAATTCACAAGCATCATTAGAAGTAGAAAAAAGTTAAGGATAGCAAAAATTTTAAAAGTTCTTCTGATGTTGTTTATTTTGAATGAAGGAAGCCTGGACATGTCAAAGCTGATTGTCCTACACTTAAGGATCACGCTTGTAAAGATAAGGATGAGGAGAAACCTAGGTTCAAGAATGATAAGAAGCGATTCCAAAAGGTGTTCTAGGCAGATTCTGCATTTGACTCCTCTGAGACTGAAGCTGAGGAGGAGACAACAAACTTGTGCTTGATGGTCGGTGATCATCTTGGTCAGTCTGACCAAGAAGAGGTATGTGAACTAAACTACAAATAATTACTTAAAGTTTATGAGAAAATTCATGCATCATATAGGAAACTTAAGAAATTACATGCTAGCCTAAAGTTTGAGTTTTTAAATTTGCAAAAAGAGTATGAAGTTTTATGTAAAGATCATGCTCAAATTGATAACAATCACATGTCATTACTTGATGAGTTTGATGAGTTAAATAAAAAGCATTCTGAGTTAATCATTGAGCATGATTCAATAAAAGCATCCTATACCTCACTTCAGACTAATTTTAAAACATATATTGATGAATTTGAGCATAGGGAGTACTATTTGAGAGTTGATAATGTTGTTTTAAAAAGTGCTAACATGAGGTTTAAAGCTGAATCATTCGCCACCTCCTGCATAATCTCTTCAGTAATCCTGAAAGAGTTTAAAAAAATTGGCGATTAGAGAGAGAAACTCCCGATTTCTAGAGAGAGAAAGCTGTCTTCTTGTTTTTTGAATTTTTCTTTTCACGGGTTTTCTGCGATCGGCGGTGGCGGCAGTGGTTGATCGCCGGCGTTCGTCCTCATGAACGCCCCGCGACCTATTCGACCTGTACGCCCAAGCGGAAGAGGTTCGAATGGAATTGTGATTAAAGAAGGTGTGGTAAACCATCATCGGATAGCCCCTGTTGAAGGTAAGGGTAAGAGCGTGCTGATTGAGAATTCGGTTGGGAAGGATATTATTGGTGGAAATATGAATCCAGGAGTTATAATTCATGAATCGTCGTCATCGGACGACTTGATTCTCCGTGTGAACAATTTTTCTGAGGTTCTTGAAATGCTTAAGGGGCACAAGATTGGTGATGATTTGTCGATGGAGGAAGTTTTAAAGGAGGATATATCGGTGGAGGAAGGACCAGTAGAGATGGAATTGCAAAAGAGCAAGAGTAATGAGATAGTTGAAGCCTGGTCGAAGCCAAAGCCAATCAAACTATCGTTTAATAAGAATAGTGTCGAATTTTCAGAAGATGGAATTGCTGTGAAGTTAAATGCTGATATGGAAGCAAGGAATTCGCAGATTTTGAAGAATTCTGTGGTGATCAAAGTGCTGGGTAACAATGTGCCTTTTTCGGTGTGTAGCACCGAATTGAGAAAGCAATGGAGTAGGTTTGGAGGTTTCCACTTAACATCGATTGGTATGGACTGGATCTTGTGTTCATTTCATTCGAGTGAAGTGGTTGATGAAGTTTTGAATGGAGGACCCTGGTACGTAAACGGATTCATTGTTGGAATGGATAGGTGGTCGGCTGCTTTTGATCCGAACACGTTCAAAGGAATCTCGGCACCAGTTTGGGTTAGATTTCCATGTCTACCGTTGTATTGCTGGGATGAGGACAATATTGCAAGGATTGCATCTTGCTTGGGAATGCCAATGTACATTGATGGCAATACATTCTGTTGGAGCAAACGGGAATTTGCTCGAGTATGCGTAAGGATTGATCTGGAGAAAAAGCTGCTGAATGGTGTGTGGGTGGATGGCTCTGCTGGAAGGTTCTTTCAATGGGTTGAATACGAGAAAATCGATTTGCTCTGTTATCAGTGTGGTAGAGTTGGCCACAACAGAGAGATATGCCCAGAAAATGTATCCATTGGAATACAAAATCAGTCTTTGAAGGAGAAGGAGGTTGGTAAGGAAATTGGTGAGAAGAATCTGCAGGAAAATAAATCATCAGTGATTAGTTCTGAATATGGACCCTGGATCCATGTTCACTTCAAAGATAGGAGATACAATAGAGGAAACGTTGTTAGGAAAGGGCTGAATGACGATAGACTTGACAATTCTATCAGGGAAGACAATAATCGGAAGAATAATGCAAAGGTTGATAGAAAAATAATGGTAAATAAGAAGGATATTGTTGAGGTAAATGATGTCCTGGCTCCAGATAGTAGGGATGGACATGGAAAATCTTTTGGAAAGGAGAATTCGGAGACTGCTGTTACCAACAGGTTCGCTGTATTGAGTGAGGATCCTAAAGAAATCTGTTTGATAGAGCAGGTTAAAGACATAAAAACTACAGAAAAAGATCGGGAATGTATTGATGCTGAAATCAATCACAGTGGATTGGGTGTCTCCAGTGCTGCTGTCAAGGTGAAGTTGGCTAAGGAGTTAAAATCACTTGGACCTGTGGATGTGGAACATAAGAAGAAAAAGAGGTATGATAGGTTGAACCCCAAGAGTGGGGAGAGATCAATTACACCTTTTTAATGTCCTCGATTCTTTTTTGGAATTGTAGGGGGGCAAGGAAAAAAGAAGCCTCCTTATATTTGAAGGAAATTGTTAGAGATCATAGTATTTACTTTATTGGGCTTATGGAGACGAAGTTGGCTAGCATTGACAGAAAATATATTGATTACTTGATTGGGAAGGATTGGGAGTACTATCATCACCCTGTTGAGGGTACTTCATGAGGCATTATGGTTCTATGGAATAGGAATATGGTGTCTTTTGATATAAGGGAGACATCTTCTCAAGTAATTGTTGGTAGTCTCTCGATTCCTAACTTTGGAAGTTGGAGAATTGCCACGGTTTATGGGAGCAGAAATTGTAAGGAAAGGGAAAGCTTATGGAAACAACTCCAGGATTGTATGGAGGATACAATTCCCTCTATTATTGGAGGGGATTTTAATTGCATTATTAACAAGGAGGAGAAGAGAGGAGGCAAAAGGTTCTTGTTCTCAAAAGGACCTGGGACATGAAAAATTTTATGGTGAATTCTGATTTCCATGACATTGGAAGTATGGGACCAAGATTCACTTGGTGTAATAACAAAGAGGGGACCTCTCGGATTTGGGAAAGGTTGGATAGATGTATTCTTAATTCAGTTGCTATTCAAATGCTTCCTATGGCTACTATCAAGCATCTTGCTAGAGTAGCATCGGACCACAATCCAATTGTTCTTAGTATGAAGGATAAAATTTGTGGTAAGAATAAAGTATTTAAGTTTGAGGACACTTGGAGATCATATCCAGCTGCAAAGAGTATTGTTTATAACTCTTGGATGAAGACTAATTATGGTGATGAGTATAGCATACTCCAATGGAAGCTCAAACGTACGATGAAGGCATTGTTTTTCTGGAATAAAAATAAATGCAAGAACTTGAATGTTTTGAAGGAAACCTTGAAGAAGGAAATTCTTGATCTTCAAAATAGAGAAGCTTGTGATGTTAACTGGAATGTTGATGATCTTGCTATGCTAAGGAACAAGGTGCACGAACTGAATGTAACATTGAGGCGGTTGTCTACTTGGTGGAATCAAAGAGCTAAAGTGAAATGGCATGAGGAAGGTGATATTAATTCAAGTTTTTTTCAGAACTTTGCATCAGCAAGACATAATGGCAATCGAATTAACCAAGTTAAAGATGAGTTCAATACGCTAAAAGTGGAGGAGAATCAAATAGAGAAGGTGTTTACAAATTTTTTTGAGAAGAAATGGCAGCATAGGAAGTGTGAATTGACGGGTTGGCCATCTGTTGAAGAAATCCAGAGAGTAAATAATGCGGATTTGGCCGTGCTTAATGAGGAATTCTCAGTCCAGGAATTGCATATCTCAGTTTTTCAGCAAGGTAATAACAAGGCACCAGGTATTGATGGAATTACTTCATCTTTTTATAAAAGCTATTGGAGTATAGTTTGGGAGGTCTTGTGGAATGCAGTTAATTGTTTTTTCAAAACTAGTTTCTTAAATAGAGAATGGAAGGATACTTTAATTACTTTGATCTCTAAAGTAAAATATCCTTTGCTTCCATCAAATTATAGGCCTATTAGCCTATTTCAGACCAACTATAAAATTGTGGCTAGCATGTTAGTCAATAGATTAAAGAAGGTAATTGACAAGATGGTGTATGAAGAACAAGCAGCTTTTATTCCCGGTAGATCCATTTCAGAGCATTGACTTTTGGCTCAGGAAATTTTCCACAAGTTCAAGTTATCCAAGAATAGAAAGGGATTGATGGCTCTTAAATTGGATATGGAACAGGCTTATGATAGCATGGGCTGGTCAACACTTGATCAGGTGCTTAAGTGGTATGGTTTTCCTCCTCTGTTTTCTAACCTCCTTATGGAATGTGTTGTAGATGTGAGGTACTCTATCATTATCAATGGAAGAAACTCCAATTGGATTTGTGCTAAAAGTGGCTTCCGTCAAGGATGCCCTCTTTCTCCGTATCTATTCATTATGTGCTCTCAACTCTTATCCAATTCTTTGGAGCAAAGGGGGAAGAATCTTGGTATTCGTATATCACCTAGAGGTCCAAGAATATCGCATCTTCTTTATGCAGATGATGTACTGATTTTTTCACATGTTTCTATTACTTTAACCAAAGAATTGAAGAATATTGTGGAGGAGCTTTGCAAGTGGACAGGACAACGAGTCAATATCAACAAATCACAAATCTTATTTGGCAAGATGGTGAGCTACCCTTTAAAGAAGAAGATTACCATAATCATTGGTTTTAAGGAGGTCAAGGAGATGAAGTATTTAGGGGTAAAGATCTCACTTAGAAGAAGCAAAGTGGCGGATTTTCAAGAACTCTTGAGTATGGTCGTGGACAAACTCAATTCTTGGGGTAAGAAGTCTTTATCATTGGGAGGTAAGCTTACTCTCATTGAAACTTCTTTACTTTCTATGCCAAATTTCTTAATCACTCACTCTTTGGTTCCAAAAAAAGTTTTGTATGAGATAGAAAAACTTTGTAGAAAATTTTTATGGCATAAGAGTGATGGGTCTAAAGGTATGCATTATGTTGCTTGGAGTGAACTTTGCAAGCCGAGAAGTATGGGTGGGTTGGGTTTGCAATCTCCTTTATTGAGAATTGGTTCTTTGAGATCTAGATTGGCTTGGAGTTTCATTCAAAAACAGGACTCTTTGCTACACTGAACTATGAAAGCAAAATATGGAGATGAGATTATGAAGGATGATCATAAGTTAATCACATCTACTGCTTGGAAGATATTGCTGGATGGGGGCAGAAATTTGAAGAAGGCTATTAGATGGAAGGTGGGAAAGGGAAATAAAATCAGTGTTTTAAATGATGCTTGGTTGCTGGATAAAAGCATCAATCGATGGCCAACTTATGTGGACTGTAATGTGCTGGAAGGTATGTTTGTCCAGCAGCTTTTGACTTCTAATGGTGATTGGAATTCTGAATTGCTTCGTAGGGCCTTTCATTCAGAGCTAATTCTATTAATTGTTCAAGTCCAAACCAAGGTTGTGGAGGAGGACAATATAGAATTGCTGAAGTGGTGTTCAGGGAAAACAGTTTCTGCACTAGTTTATGAACAAACACTGAATAACAAATATAATCTTGCTGACGTAGAATACTTCAAATGGCTACGAAAGCTCAAACTCAGTAAGAAGGTTAAAATTTTTTGGTGGAGGCTAGGCAAGGCTGCAATTCAACCTAACCTTTTTCTTAAGAACCATAGAATATCATTGCTGGATAGTTGTGAGAGAGGATGCCAAGCGGTGGAATCTTATGAACATATTATGGTTCATTGTAAGTATATGGTGGAGATCATCAAGAAGATACGATAATGGGGTATTATGATCCCTGTTTTTAACTCTTTGGAGGAATGTCTTCATGAACTTAAAAGGCTTTCTACGTCCAATTCTGGAATTGCAAAGTTGTATTGCTTGGTCATTTATCTATCTTGGAAGAACAGAAATTATGTGAAGCATGGTAAGGAGGCATTGCCTGCGTCCTTGGTTGCTTCCAATGCATTGTTTTTAGCTATTTCCAAGTCTACTCCTTATCTTTCTAGCTGGGGTACTAACCTCCATAGGGAGTCTTCAAATACTTGGTGCCCTCCACCGAAAGAATGGATTAAGATCAACCTAGATGCTTCTTTACTTACTTCTAATCTTGGAGGTATTGGTGGGGTCTTTCGAGATCATAAAGGACGTCTGATTTGTGCATTTGGCAAGAAGAAGATTCATTGGGATGTGGCACAACTTGAAATGGAAGCAATCCTTACGGTGAAGAACTTTCTTAAAAGCTAGATGATGGAATTCAAGGGGGTGATCATTGAGAGTGATAATGTCAACATTATCCATTTCATTCAAGATTCTTTGAAGACGAATAATTGGCCTCTCAACAGTGGAGATACAAATGAGGTATTGTTCCTTAATGAATTTAATAAAGTAGTTTTCTATCATGCCAATAGATTGTGTAATAAAGTAGCTAATTGTTGTGCTACTTTGGCATTGGAAAATAGTTTTTCCTTTGATAGTTTTTCTTTTGATAGTATCCCTTCCATGTTGATGATTTTGATCAAGATGGAATGTGATACTTTGAATACTTGTATGTTGTTCTTTTCTTGGTTCTATTAATGCAAACGTTGCACTTCTTCAAAAAAAGAGGTTTAAAGCTGAAATAAAAGCACTTAGGGAAAATAGGACTACACTCGCATCTAATCTAAAAGATTTGAAATATAAGAAGAGGTACTATAACTCAAGTAGATAAGTAAATTCTTTTCCTGGTATTAGATATTTTTCATGTGGCTTACTATGGCACATTCCACACACTTGCATTTTTCACCGTAATACACATTGGGTGTGGAGACCCAAATTGCATGATTCACAACATAACACACATGCATCGCTTTCTTCTATTCATAAGAAGGGACCCAAACTACTTTGGGTTACTAAATTTGATATTTGATGATTTTGTAGACTTGCTCTCACAAAAGGCCTTATGAGAGCATGTGGTACCTGGACAGTGGAGGCTCACGACACATAACTATATGAACTTGTTGCTTAATAAATTATGATCTGTATGGTTTTTGATCTACTTATCATTATCATTTTTTATTTCTCTTTTTTTTAGTTTTGTGTGTTAATTTTTTATTTGATGTTATTTTATAATGTTTTTATATATAATGTTCTCTTTTTGTTTTTCTTTTTGTTCATAGCTAAAATGATATTTTATGCCTTATTTTTGTTTTTGAAATTTTGAAGTCAATGTCTGACATCCCTAAATCAGTTAAAAGGAGAAACAATGTTGATTGTTTTCCTCTCTCTAACCTCTTTTAGCGATGTAATTTACTTTTCTAAACAAAAGTCCATCTTAAATGAACAACTGGACTTTATGATTGAGATCTTTTTTATCTTGCTACAGTAATATATCTTATATATATAATGTTTAAAGTCTTTATATTACTTTCAAACTTTTGTAATCTTATCGTTGTATTTATCATATGAATTTGATTATGTTTTGTGGTTTATTCTTCCTTATATTAGAGATTAAGTTTTTTTCTCTAATATCTAGAAGATATACTCACAACTAAGAGTATTTAAGAGTTTCAAAAGGGATCTTGCTTGCAAAAATGTCAAGGGCATAAAATGAGCCCCAAAGAAAAAATGAAAAGATGCACAATGACCGCAAAAAAAATTAAAGATACACAAAGAGTATCAAAAATCAAAAGATGCACCAAGTGCACCAATCAATTGACAAGAGGCATAAAATGAGATCACAAAAGGTAAGCTTCCATCTCTTTGAAACCTTTAAATCTTAGAAGAATTTATATGTCACTTGATATTTTAAAGGCTTGATTTCGAATTTCATGACTGTGACAAATTACTTTGGTATATCATTTTATAAGATATTTTTTATTAACCAAGTTTTGAATGGATCTCTTTTTCTTATCCAAATGGTTTTTCTGATTTAGGTCTTTTATTTTCAAAATATGATTTTCCTGAGAGAAGTCCGAGCTAGGGCTAACAGGATCGGCTATGCTACCATTTTTTAGATTTTAACAATGTTAACTCATTATTCTTACAAATTTTCTAAATTCAATAACATGGAGAATTTATTATATTCGTTCTTTGATTAAAATAAAAAAAAACTTTGTTTTCATTCCTTTTGTCTTTTTTATTATCTTTTTTATATTTTATTTTTATCTTTTACTATTGTTTTTTTGTGTTTTTAGGACTTCTCTGATTATCTCCGTCCATCTTTAGATTTTTAATCTTTGGTCACATCGTTCTGGATGATATTTATATCATCTGAGATGATACATTCAATCCACTCTTAAAATTATATCTAATAGCTGATATGACTTCTCTATTTATGATCATTCTGGATGATCCATTATTGTACTGGATGATCTGATCATCTTCAGCTTCAATTATTTGTGATCATCCTGGATGATCATCCTCATCCTGAATGATCTTCATAACTTCTACTTAATTATTGGTGATCGTCCTAGATGATCCACTTGTTTATCGTGGATGATCCACATGGAAAAATTTGGTACACATTTCAAATTATGTCAGTACGATTAATTATTACTGATCATCGTGTACAATCCACATAATAATCCTGGATGATCTACTTTTTTAAACGTCATCCAACACGACTCCTCAAAATGATCGCCTGTGTCTTATCATCCTGGATAATATTACCACCTTTTTGACCAATCATCCCAAACACAATTATTTCACCTGATCGTCCTGGACGATCTATCCGTTTCTTTTTAAACCAAGGATTGTAAACATTTTTTCTCACCTAAGCATTCTCCATTCATCCTTTCCTTCACTATTTCTCTATTCTTCATGCTCATGGTTGGTGGCAAGCATTCTCGTATGTTTGCTGGAAGCTCCTCGAGGGCCAACCTTGACCCTCATTTCACTGAGGCGGCCGACCATGCCACCTATCTCTTTTACAAGATAGCCGGGATCAACTTATTCCAGACTGTCAACCTGAGTACGCTTCATTATCCTGTGCTCGACCTTTTTGCACACACCTCTATGACTTTTATTCTTACACTTGCCATTCCTTTCAACTCCGAAATCCTTTTTGAGTTTTTTGCTAGCCTCAAAATCAACTCCTCCTTCACTACACTCCAGACTTATGTTAATAGGCATCCTATTGAGATCACGTATCAAAATTGTCACAAGCTCTTATAATTGTCCACCTCAGGAGACAAGCTTCACCTCTTATCTCAAGACCCTGATTTTGACTAGGCTCCGCCCAATCACTTTCTTAGGAACACTAATGTCTCCTATCATGTTAGGGAGTCTAGCAGCTTACTCAAATATGCTAGGACAATCCAACATGTTCTTTGAACTTTAGTTCTTCCAAAAGTCAGTGATCGTGTCCATATTACTCAACTCCTTTTTTATCACCACTTTCTATATCATGGCCCATCATAAATTCAATGCGACTGATTTAATTTTATACTATATTAAGCACCTCATGAGAATTAGGGATACAGGACTTAGGAAGAAGCCTAACCTTGCACTCAGACACATCATAACTTATGTCCTAGAATCTAAATACAAACTTCAATATCTAGCCCCTCTAAACTTTTAGCCTACCTTCTATGCCAATGACTCTTTTCATGTTCTTCATAGTACTCGTCTCCACCAGAAGTGTGAGGAAGCTAAGGGAGTAGAGGAGGAGGCAGCTTATGCACCTGCTCCGCTCCACCAGCACTCTCAATTGTATCAGCTTGTGGAGCGGTTTGACCAATGGGAGGCATGATTCAAGTTTTATGTTTCTGTATAAGAGCAACAACATATGGAGGATGTTGCTCGGTTTAACTCTTACGTTGCTCACCAGCAGCACTAGCATGACTAGGACATGGCCTGGTTTGGGGAGCAATTTATTACCTTTTCCAGTTTCTTTCAACCGCCACCACCACCTCCTTCTGATGATCAGGGACTGTCCTTCTTTTAGTTTATTTTTGTGATGTCATTTTTTTTCTTTGATGTAGTTTACTCCTATTTGGTAGTTTTTATTTTGTTTATTTTCTCTTTCCCTCCTCCTTTTTATGATGTCAAAAAGAGTAGTTGTACTATATACTATGTTCATTTTTTAATAAAATTTGAACTTCTTAACTTACACTATTTTTTTGTCATGTTTCAATTGAACAGCTTAAATCTAGTTGTACTATGTTATGTGTTCATTTTTTAATAAAATATGAAGTTCTTGACTTATACTATTTTCTTAGGATGTTTCAATTAAACAGCTTAAATTGTTTTTGTTTGCCATCATCAAAAAGGGGGAGATTTTTATGAATCTGTTTTAAGGAAATATAATTTTAATGATAGAAAACATTACTGATACTTCTATTTTTCTACAACTCCCTTGCCTACTAACTTTTTAGGTCCACAAGATTAAATTGCAAATCAAACCAGCTCAAGACTGGGTAGATTAGAATTGAGTCAGCTTGTAATGTACATCAAGTGTATTTTACGTTTTTTTGAGTCCATTGTAACAATGTGGATCCTAATACTAAGTAACCTTGCACACACACACTTGGGAAAAAATTCTATTTGTTTGATTAGTATTTTCTAATTTTGATCATATCATCCGGGATGATCCCAAATCATCCTGGATGATCAATTAAAAAATAAAAACCCTATTTAGGGCATCCTTGTTAAGGCAGTCGCAATTAAGCAAATCATCTTGGATGATATTATCATCGTTCGGGATGATAGGACCAAATTCTTCTAGGCATATTTTATTTTTAGACATCATCCTTGACGATGCACTATAATTATGCCTAAATTAGTTTGGTAATTAAGGAAAGTGATTAAGGCTTGATTGCTTGATCATATCATCATGGACGATTACAGGATCGTCTACGATGATCAGTTAACAAACCTTAGTTCTTCATGGATGATCCATAATCATCCTGGCTCAATCTAGGGTGATGTTCTAGCCAATATGTGGTGTTTTGTTCTGATCGTCCTGAACGATTGTGAGATCAGCCTGGACAATCTAGTTAATTTTTTATCAACCAGACATCCATCCAGGGTGATATTCTGGACGATATATGACATTTTGAACTAATCATCCCGAATGATCATGAGATTGTTCAGGACGATCAAGTTACTTTTTCATTGTCCAGACATCCATCCACGGCAATGGTCTGGATAATATTTGTCGACTTGAACTAATTGTACAAGATAATAGTATATCATCCTGGATGATATGAATAAAGGAACCTCTAATTATCCAAACTATCCCAAATTTTTCATGCTGATTAAGCTAAATTTTAACTGATCGTACAGAACAATCGGTTGATCATCCATGATGATAGTTGACAATTAGTTGTAAATTAGGGAAATTTTGGAGCCCTTATTTAAAAGATCTCTTATGTTCTCAAGAGGATATCTTTTGCTGTTGTCCTGACCTGAGAGAGCCAATAGGAGAGGGCGAGTAAGGGAGAGAGAGAGAGAGAGAGAGAGAGAGAGAGAGAGAGAAGATCTTATGAGGCGGAGTTTATGAGGGGTTTTATAAATGTTTCTCCAAGCAAGGATTCGAGCCATCTTCTTCGATCATCGTCCTTGGTTCCTTAGAGATTCAAGAGAGGTCTACTTTAGCAACTGATCAAGGTTCTCTACCTGCTTCAGGAGGAAGCAAAAGGAGTTGAGTTCTTTTCCTGCTTCAGGAGGAAGCCAAATGAGTTGGGTTTTCTGGCTGCTTTAGGAGGAAGCAAAAAGATTTGGGTTCTCTACCTCACTGGGGTTGGTGGAAAGGATTTTTTATATGAGCTTCTCCACCTTATTGTGGGGGCAAAAGGATAGACACTGAGTTTAGTGCAATACCCGAAGAAGAGGCTCCGGGGAGTGGATGTAGGTCAAGTTGACAAAAGCACTATAAAATCTATTGTGTTCTTTCTTATTATTCTTCCATATTTAATTTCCACACTTTAATTTTTGTGGTGATTGTTTGGTCATGTTTGTGATTTTGTTTGGAGAAATTTTTAAATATCAATTCACCCCCCTCTTAGTTAGCCTTGGGACTAGTTTATAAGGTCTTAACATCCCTGACAAACTTTTATAAATAAATTCATTTATTTTTGTACTATTTATATTATATAATGTTAATTCATATAGATGATTGATAGAGTACAAAATGGGGTCATCCATGTTCGTACCAAATGAAGCATGATTTGTGAAAATTGTTTCTACTGTATGATGTTAGTTTTTACTAATGACCGACAGATTACGACATAAGGTTTGTATAAGATTGCATCAAACAAATAGGTTTAGTTTTGAACTGTTCATATAATATAATGTTAGTTCATACAAATAATTGACATAGTATGAAATAAAGTTTGTATAGTATTATACCAAATAAATATGTTCAATTTTGAACTATTCATATAGTATGATGTCAGTTCGTACAGACGACTGACAGAGTATGAAATAAGATTTATACAGGATCATACCTAGATTTTTGAACTATTCATACACTCAAACCTTTGCTATGATTTTCTCTCGAGAGTGGCTATTGAGTGTGAGTGTTTGGGAGAGATTGTAAGAGTGAAGTATGAGAGATCAAGTGAGGGAGAGTTATGAGGGATTCACTAGGTTGCCAAAAGTGAGGATCTCTTTGTCTTCTTCAAATTTTTACCCATCTCCACTAGAGGCTTTAAGAGAAGATCTTCAATATTATGTTGTGATACTCTGCCATCATTAGGAGTGTGAAAAAGGATGAAGATTTCCTACCGTCACTAGGAGGGCCAGAAAGGATGAAGGTTCTTTGCCATCACCAGGAGGGTGAAAAGGACAAAGATTCTCTATCATCATCAAGAGGGTGAGAAAGGGCATCGGTACTCTACCACACTAGGATGATGGAAGAGAGTTTGTTTGAGCTTCTCCACCATATTATGGGGATAAAAGGAGAGTCACTTTGATTTAGTGCAATAATTAGATAAGGAGTATTCGGGGAGTGGACGTTGGTCTACTTTGGATTGAACCACTACAAATTTAGTATTATGCTATTCACTTTACTTTTTCAATATTTTTATTTTTTTGGGCTTTAAAATTTTGTGGTTAAAAATTTTATTATGATCATTATTTTATTACATAATTGCATATTTTAGGATTATTGTTAAACTTTCAAAAAAAGGTTTTTGAAAATCCAAGAAATTTTTAAAATTACTAATTCAACCCCCTCTTGGTTAGCCTTAGGATAGTTCAATAAGGTTTAACAACCTACTCAAACTTTCATTGGACACCAATCTTGCTTTATTTCTAACTATTACACATAAATCATTCATCTTATTTTTGAAATTTCACTTAGTTCCAACAACACTTAGATTTTTAGGTCTTTCAATCAACTCCCAAATATCATTTCTAACAAATTGATTTAATTATTTTTACATGGAAAAAATCCAAAATTCATTAGAAAGTGTTTGATTTATATTAGTGAGTTCAATCATTGAAATAAAGGTTGAGTGATTCACTTCTTTGCTAAGTCCACGTGTAGTTCTAACACCTTCACTTGGTTCACCTAAAATAAATTCTTTAGGATGATTTTTAGAATATTTCCATTCTCTAGGCAATGCATTTTATGTTTCAACCTTTTATTCAAGATTTGCATTTTTAATTCCTTGTATTATTTCTTCAACATCTTCTTCTTCCAACTTAGACCCTCTAGAAATATTAGATTCATCAAAAACTATATGAATGGTTTCCTCAATTATCAAAGTTCTTTTGTTAAAAACTTTATAGGAGTTGCCACCACTTGAATATCCCAAAAACATTCCCTCATTAGACTTAGGATCAAATTTTCTTAAAAGATTTTTGCCATTGTTATGAATAAATACCTTACATCCAAAGACATGTAGATGTGAGAGGTTGGGTGTTCTTCCCATACAAAGTTCATAGGGTGTCTTATTCAAGTTAGATCTAATATTCACCATATTCAAAACATAACAAGTTTTACTAATCGCTTCAGCCAAAAATATTTCAAAAGTGAATATTTAACCAACATGGCTCTTGCGGCTTCTATCAAAGTTTTATTCTTCATTTCAACAACTCCATTCTATTGAGGGGTCCTAGAAGCTAAAAAGTTATGATCTATTTCTTGCTCCTTACAAAAAACTTCAAAATTTTTATGTTCAAATTCTCCTCTATAATCACTTTTAATTAAAAAATTTTCATAACCTAGCATCCTTTGAATCCAAGTAGAAAAATTTCTAAATTCATCAAATGATTCACTCGTATGTGATAAGAATATAATCCAAGTGAATCTTGAATAATCATTAATAAATACATACCTGAAAACTTTTCCTCCTATACTTACAGTTCTAACCAGTCCAAAAAGACCTGTGTGAATGACTTCTAATGGTTTATTAGTTATAAGATTCTTAATTAAATAAAAGCACTTGACTTATTTTCTTAATTTACATGCATCACACAGGTGATCTTTAGTGAAGTCTAATTTGGGTATATCTCTAACTAATTCTTTTTGGGTAATCTTCCTAAGATTTTTCATGCTTGCATGACAAAATCTTCTATGACATAACCAAGATTCATCAATGATAGTTTTGAGATAGAGAGCATTATAAGATTTAATATAATTTAAATCAAACATGTATATATTATTTAGCCTATTTTCATGCAATACATGAACTCCATTTTGGCTTATAATGCAGCTTATAGGTAAAAATTCAATGTTAAAACCCCTATCATAAAGCTAACTAATACTTAATATGTTATGCTTTAAGCGTTCAACCAATAAAATATTTTCAATAAAGAAACTACTCTTGTTGCCAATCATACATGTACCTATCACTCTCCTAGTTGTATTATATCCTAGTGTCACTTTGCCTTTAGCCTTGGCCTCTAGCGATATGAATTGAGTTGTATCTCCAGTCATATGTTTCGAACATCCACTATCCAAGTACCAAATGCTCTCATGAGGGCCTATATGAGTGCGATCCTATAAAATTATCAAATATTAGACTTGGGAACCCAAATAAATTTGGGTTCACCTCTTGATAATGAAATCTAGATGCATGTTTGATATGCAGTGATTTATGCACTTTAGGTTTTCACACTAAATGTGTTCTACTATGAATAGTGCAAGTGTGGGAAATGCGCCCTATCATTTCACATAAAAAGTATTTAACACCAAGAAAAAGATTTACCAAAATATGTTATTTATAATATCTTTTCCTATATTTTGAAATTTTATGCTTTTAATTAGGATTGTAAAATTGTTCAAGTGTGGAAGTTGTCTTATCTTTCTTAAGATATTTAAGTTTTTCTTTAAGAAGTGAGTTTGTACTTTCTAAAACTGAATTGTCAACTTTCAACCCAAGTTCTCTTTAATCTGATTCAGTAATAAACACCTTAAAATCATTTTTAAGTTTAGTATAGGATTTTTCAAAGAATCATGCTTCTTATTCAAATCATTAAATTCATTCAACAAAGACATGTGGTTACCATCTATGAATACATGATTTTTCCTAAGATTTTTATATTATTTTTGTAAATTCGAATGCTCGAGGTTAAGATTAACATGTAATTTTTTAAGCTTCCTAAATGCATTATGAATTTTCTCATAAACTTCAAATAGTTCATCGTAAGATAAGTTACATACCTTCTCTTGATCAAAGTGATCAAGTTTACCTATCATTAAGCACAAGTTTGTAACTTCCTCTTTTACTTCTATTTCTGAGCAGTCTGAAGCTGAGTCAGCCCAGAATGCTCTTTGCATTCTTTTCTTTCCCTTCCTAATGATTGTTTTCTCCTCAACTTTCTCCTTTCTAGGATTCTCTTTAAGATTTGGGCAATTAGTTTTTATATGTCCATGCTTATATGTCCATGCTTACCGCATTCATAACAAATGACTTCATTAGAAACTTTTGTATTTTTATGGAACTTATCTTTGTTCTAATACTTAAGTCTCCATTACTTTCTTCTAAGTAAACTTTTGAATTTCCTAGTCATGAGTGTAATATCTTATTCATCCTTAGGCATTGATTGATAACTTTTTGAATCATCCACTTTCAAAGCAATAATCTTCTCTTTCTGCTTATCTCCTGCATCAAACTTTCTTTGATTCACTTCTTGCTCATAAGCAATCAGTGATCCAAGCAAATTATCAATAGAATATGCATTCAGATCTTTTAAATCATTTATGGCAGTTATCTTTGCATTATAAGCAGTATGTAAATAATATTTGATTTTATTAACTTTTTCTAAATTAGTCAGTTCTCTACCTAAAGCATACAATGAGATAACAATATGAGTAAAACATAAATAAATATTAGAAATTGACTCATTTGGTTTCACGTGAAATACTTCATAATCATGGAAAAAAAAGTTCATCCTATATTATTTAATCTTATTTGTCCCTTCATAAGTTATGCAAAGTCTATCATAGATTTATTTTCTAATTTTACGAGTAGAAACATGCATATAGTCTTTTGATTTCAATGCACAGAAAAAATTATTTAAACATATTACATTTAGTTATGCTAAGTCTTTTTCTTTTAATGTCGAATCAGTGAATGATGTTTCTACTCTAATGTCATCAATAAGTCTAGTGGGTCTAGTGTAACCTTCATGTACTAATATCCACATGTGATAGTCAAGTGATTGCAAAAATGTATATATGAGTTTTCCAAAAATCAAAAGGTAAGTTATCCAATAAAGGTGGTCTAGTGATGAGTATCCTTCAGGAGTGTTTCAATTTCCAAAATTAGTCATGATCATTTCCAAAAAGTAGTTTAAACATTAATTTTTGAGATAGGTTGTGATACTACTTAAAAGTTCATGTAGGTTGTTAGACCTTATTGAACTGCCCCAAGGCTACCCAAGATGGAGGTGAATTAGTTATTTTAAAAATTTCTTGGATTTTTTAAAATTGTTTCTAAAAAAATTAAATAATTATTCTTGAATATGCAGTTGTTTAGATATGATTATCTCAAAAGAGTTTTTCAACTATAAAACTTTAAAGTGCAAAAAAATAAAAATACAAAAAAATTAAAGTGAATAGAAGAACACAAAATTTATAGTGGTTCGATCTAAACTAGACATATGTCCATTCCCTGTATATTCCTTCTCCAAGTATTGTACTAAATCAAAGTGACTCTCCTTTTGCTCCTATAATAAGGCAGATAATCCCTTACAAACTCTCTTCTACCAACCCGGTGCAACAGAGAACCGATGCCTTTTACACCCTCTAAGTGAAGGTAGTATACCATCAGGTCCTTTTTCAGCCTCCTGGTGAAGATAGATAACCTTCACGTCCTTTTTCACCCTTCTGGAGAAGGAAGAGAACCATCACATCCTTTTTCACCCTTCTCTTCAAGGAAGAGAACCTCAACATAGTGTTGAAAATCTTCTCTCAAAAGTTTCTAAAGGAGATGGGCAAAAATTAGAAGAAGATAAAGAGATCCTCACTTTGGGAAACCTTATAAATCCCTCATAACTCCCCTCACTAGATCTCTCACACTTCACTCTCATAATCTCTCCCAAACACTCACACTCAATGGCCACTCACAAGATAAATTCACAACAAAGGTCTTTTGTGTCAGTTTTTATGGTATATTTTAAAGGAAATACAAGAAAAACCATTCAAAAAATAAAAATTACAAGTGAACCGAATTCAGATGATATAGTACAATCATGGATCATCTGTGCAAACTGTTCAAAAATTATGGTTCGATCTAGTATGAACCTAATTTCGTACACTTTTAGTCGTCTGTACGAACTGACATCATACTATACAAACAATTCAAAACAAAATGTGTTCGTCTTATACGATATGGTACGAACCTTATTTCATACAATATTAGTCATATGTACAAACTAATATCATATAGTATAAATAGTTAATATAAATCACACTTCATCTGGTATAATTGTGCACGAACACAATTTCATACACTATCAGTCGTCTGTGCCAACTAATATTGTATAGTATGAATAGTAGAAAAATGAATGAATTCATTTGGGACAAACTAGTACGAACCCAATTTCATACACTATTAGTCGTCTGTATGAACTTACATCGTACATTATGAATAGTTTGAAAATGAAAGAGTTCATTTGGAATGAAATAGTACAAACCCGATTTCGTATACTGTTAATCATTTCTATGAACTAACATCGTATTGTACTAACAGTTCAAAAATATAAGTCATGATTTGATTAACTACATTTCGGAGGAAAAAATATGACAAATGGTACGGTATGATTGGAAGTCGTATAGTACGATTAGTTTTAATATTTTAAGTTTTAACTCTCTCCTCCTGTGTGTGTGCATGGTTACCCAATTACAATCACACTATCTCAGATTCAAGAAAAAAAAGATTTACAAACTTTATTACATGATATCCTAATCTACTTTGTCTTAAAGTCTTCAGCAATCTGGAGTATGATTTCCCTGAAATGTTAGTATAAATAAACAACAAATAGAAAATATGCAATACATGATTGGAGAAAAAATAAAATTATCATAACAATAATATTTTGCTATCATTAAAAATCATAATCTCAATATGGATTCTTGAGTTGCAACAATTACAGGATAAGATTAAGATCAATTAAGCTTAATCTAGCTTTGGCTAAATAATCAGCTAAATTAAACCTTACTTATAATACCATTAAGATTATGAACTTTTAAGTGGTATCACAATGTTTACGTGTAGGACTTTAAATAACTCAAGCCTGATATGGATATTCGACATCAAAGATATTGGTTGTATAATCGATTGTTGCTTGGACGTAAAATATTAATAGATGAATTAATTAGCATATTGAATTATTTCATCAAGGCGGTCAGTCAACTACCTTCCTTTATATTAGATGGGAGGTTTTGTTTTCAATGTTCAAATCACAAAAATCAAGTGTACCTCACGCTATATGAGGTTACTCTTAATCTATATCATAGAAGATTCAAGACAAAATATTGGTATTATACTTTACATGGTGAGTATGTATCACATTTCTACTCTTAATATGGCCCATCAACAAGTTCCAATATAGTTGTGGATAAAAATATTAAGATGCATGAAGAATTGGTTTATAATGAAACTAAGCCATAATTTTAATAATATTTACTTACCTATTATTCTTAGAATACAACATTTTTATGAATCTGTGAACTTCACTACACATATGAGATGACATAACAAACACATCTTGCAAAAAAGGTGTTTTAACACAACCATCAAAAGCAAAGGCTTGGAAGCACTTTGGCCATTCACATCCTACCTTTTCCATAGAACCAAGAAATGTAATATTAGGTTTATACATGAATGATTTTACTCCATTTAACCAATCTGCTTCACCTTCACTCATGCTACCCCATGATACTCACCCCCTTTCAGTCGTTCTCCAAAATTGTATACGTTAATACTCTACATGTTTCTAACACTTATCATTCCATGCCCATATAATCCAAAAGAAAAATTAGATGTGTTTTTATAACCTTTGAATGATGACTTAAAATATATGTAGGAATTATACCATTTCCTATATTATAATATATAACACAAATTTAATGATTAATATTTGAAATATACGAAAGTTAGTGATAATAAAAAATAGCCAAAATTTATAATTTTAGCTTAACTAAAAAAATAAAAGCAAAAGATAATGTAAAAACTAAATAAATGAAAAAATACTAGGATTATCAAACTGGATTCTCGAGTTGGTCTCTGGTCCAACCCAAAGTTGATCCAATTTGAATCTATTGAACCCGTAATTGAATAATTTATTAAACAGGTCAAAATCAAAACCCAAACCGAACCCGCTGGTTACATTTTAAAAAATAGGTGACATGTAATAACATAGATTGCTCTTTCAAAGATGAAGATAATATTATGCTTTTTTTTTTTTGAAGATAATATTATGTGAAATGCAAATGTAACTCGGTTGCACATTCAAAGATGAAATATTGCTATAACACAGGTCTTTTTTTTTTCTTCTTTTTTTGTTTTGGTTAAAACCCACAGAGGGACCTATGCATTAATAATAAAAAATGATTACAAAGTCCTTACAGAAGACCATAAGCTCACTAATGCTCTTACGAGCTACAAAAAAAAGCAAAAAAAACAAATGAGTCAATTATCTCCACTAAATAAAAATACAGGGTACCCTAGTAACATTCTAACGATGCTATAGACAAGCATCCAAAAAAGAAAGATAATAGCAATGGAATAAATCCCAATCTTTCTACAAAAAAGCTTGAAGTCAGCCAAAATCAGCTCCACCTGCAAAGTAAAGCTGTTGTAAAAAGACAAGCTATACCACCAAAAGTTATAGGTTAACCAATAAATATAGTCCAAATTTAAGCTAACAAAAAAGGAGAAGAAGCAAAATCTGCTCAACATTAAGCTAAGATGAGGATTGAGACTTAAAGAGCTCAGAATACAATTTTTATAAGAAACCTCAGTAGGAAAATCCACAAGCCACTCAATCCTACCTTCAGAGTCACCCAAAAACACCTTTAAAAAACCCATCTAGGAAAGCATACATCCCCTAGAAAAATAGCATGAGTTCTCCAGAATGTCAACAATAATACCCACTCCAATCCACCAAAGCCAATTAAACATAAGCCAAGCCAAAATCCTATGGACAACCAACCAGCTGCAGGCAACAACCAAAATCTAAGGGATAACCAACCAGCTGCAGGAAGCAACTAAACTGACAATAGCATCAACAAAACACAAAAGCCCAGCCAAAGCCTCACAGGTACTCTCAGCAAATCAAAAATTGAAGGTAGGAGAGCAACAATGGAAAAACCATCAGCAATATAACCTGTGAAATCACAGCTCATGTCCAAATCCACCAAGACATCAGCTAAAATGGAAGACATAGATAGATACCAGCATCAGTTAACAAACAACCAAATAAAGTAATACCAGAACAGAAGAACAAGATCTATACAGCACAAATAACCCAAAGAGGGAAGAAGAACCCAGACGAAAGCATAAAAACAACAATCCAGCCAACCTTCCAAACAACAAGAGACACCACACACCTCCAAAAAATAATACAAGATAACATCTAGAAAGCAAAACCAAGAGGAAATAGATCCTCCACCTCATAAAGAAGGAACCAGGTAATAAAAGAAAAATTAGGAACACCACAGTTTGCCAGCAGGTGAAACCAAGAAGCCCAAAAATGAAACATAAACCAGCAACCAAAAAGCCAAAGCAAGCAAACCACCTGACATATCACCCAAGTAAAAAAATATTTAAGATCTAACATAGGGAATACCACACGCATCAAGTTTAAGAAATCCACAAAGGGCCAAAGGAATGGAGGACCAAATAATATCAGAAAAATAGTCAAGACTATAGCCCCAATTAGCAAGACAATAAGCACAAACATTACCTTCCTTGCTAACATGGTGAAATGAGGAATTCAAAAATAGTAATAGCTTTTTAATTTCCCTAACATGATAGAAAAGATTCGGCCTACAACACAAATCCTCATCAGCTTGAAAAGGTTGGAAATTATAATCAGAATTCACTTCAATAAATAAGTTAGTTAAGTCAAGAGGGATGCGCTACTGAATACCATAAAGAATGTCCATAATAACAGCAGTAAAGTAGTTACCATTATGAACAGGTCCAATAAAAGCTACAATAAGGCAACCATTACTATCCCTGATAGCACCACCACAACCCACAAAAAATTACTACTAGCACTATCCACATTCAATTTAAAGAAATTAATGGGGGGTTTTATCTAGTAGATAATATTATCTGAAAAGCAGAAGGATCACCCTCCATGTTAAGCCCTAAAGCAGTCCCAACAAAATAACAGATTTTAAAATTCTTTAAAAAAAGCAGTTTAACATCCATAAGTGATAAAATTTTATCCTTCACCTTCTGAATAACATTATGATGGTTCATTTGTACATCATTTAAAAGGTAGTTATTCCTTTCCAACCAAACAAACCAAAGAATGAGAGAAAGAATAACATTACAGATGTGGCCTTTAGAATTAATAAACCAAGCCTTGAGCATAGACTTAAGGGAAAGATGGGTATTAAAGCAATTTAACTGAAACAAATCATCAAAATAGACCCAAGTTCTAATAGCAACAGGATCAGATATAAAATCATGATGCATATTCTCCATGTGGTAATAAGATTGACATTTGGAAGCTAAGATAAAACCTTTTTTGGTGAGATTATCATCCGTGGGAATAAATCTATGCAAGATTCTCCAAAAAAAGATAGACACAGTAGAAGGAATGCTCTTATGCCAAATATAAGTAAAAATATTATCAATATTTCTTTTAGCTCTAACAGTATGCCAAGCACTCTTTAAGTGGAAACCATCATCTTTGGATAAATCGCATAAGATAATGTCTTTAGAAACAATATTGATAGACAAGTTTAAAATACAACGAAGAATGTAATCATGAATCATATTAAAATGCTTTTTTGTAGTCCCAACAATTATCATTAAAAAAAGAGTTAACCTTAACCGAAGTAGTAGAGAAAGAATTCAAAATAGAATCAATAGAATGTTTACCTAACCATCGATCTTGCAAGAAGAAAATATTACCTTCACCGAGCCCCCAAGAGATAAAGGGCTCCACATCCCATTTAACCTTGCAAAGCCTTTTCCAAACTCTAGAATCACCTTGCTTAGAGAAACAATTAGAAGGATGTTTGCTAACACAATATTTCGAAATCATAAAATAAGCCTAAAGATTCTCTTTAGTACGCAAATTATACCAAAGTTTAAAAGAAAAAGCCTTAGAAAGATCATTTAAATTCTTGCAGCCAAGACCACCTTCAGCCAGAACAACACAACACTTCTCCCAAGAGACCCAAGTAATTTTAGAACTAGTAGAAATGCCTTTCCAAAAGAATTTGTTTATAAGCTTGTGGACCCTATTGCAAATAACATGAGTCAGAAAAATAGTTTGAAAACTATAAACAGGTAAAGCACAAAGAACACTTTTGATAAGAGTAACTCTACTACCAATGCTAAGGAAATTGGAATCCCAATATAAAAGCTTATTTTGGATAGAAGGAATAAGATCATCAAATAAAAAGATTTTCCTTCTACCATTAAAAAGAGGGACACCAAGATATTTGAAGGGCAAGTGAGCATGGGTAAATCCAATTAAATCTTTAATAGCTAAAATACGATCATTAGAAATCCTCTTAGAGACAATAAAACAACTTTTATTTTTGCTAAAGGATAAGCCACTAACCATCTTAAATTGATAGAAGAAATCCATAAGTTTATGAATTCTATCAATAGCCGCATTAGTAAAAATAATAAAATCATCCGCAAAGCACAAATAAGATATGGGGAAGCCTCCCAAAGTTCTAAAATAAAGACCACAATTATTATCAAATAAATTGGTAAGACCCCTAGAAAGAAATTTAGCAGCAATAATAAAAAGCGTAGGAGAAATATGATCACCTTGCCTTAAGCCATGAGAATATTTGAAAAAATCATTATTAGAACCATTGACAATTATAGAGAAATAGACATCTTCAATACAATTCTTAATAAGCTTAATAAAGATAGAATTAAAGCCAAAAAACTCTAAAGTAAGGTAAATAAAGTTCCAATCAATATTGTCATACATCTTGGCAATATCAAGCTTCAAAATTAAATTACCCCGCTCACCCTAACATCCGAATCTTGACAGAATTCTTGAGCTAATAAAATGTTATCCATAATGGCCCTACTTTCACAAAACCCATCTAAGAAGGAAAAATAATTCTAGGTAAAATAGAAGTAAGATGATTCATAATAATTTTAGAAATCAATTTGTTAAAAAAGATATAAAGACTGATAGGTCTAAAATCATTCCAAGTGTTAACAAAGTTATTCTTGAGACTAAGCACTATAGAAGTAGAAGTAAAAAACTTAGTGATAGGGCTACCAGCAAAGAAATTCAAAATAGCAACAAAAATATCATTATTAATAATGTGCCAAGATTTTTGAAAGAAAAGGGTGGTAAAGCCATCAGGCCCCGCCACAGAATCACTATTCATATCCATAATAGTCTCTTTAACCTCCTTAAAAGGAGGCCTAGAGAGAGACATTATTCTCATGGGATATAAGGGTGGGAATAAAAGAGTGATCCATAATCTGAGTCGGATTAAAAACTTTATTGAAATGGGTTTGAAAATGATGAACAGCTAAATTAGCAATCACAACAGTGTTAGCAGTAAAAGAACCATCCTCCCTTTGGATTTTATTGATACTATTTTTAACCATTTTCCTCTTAACCAACGCATGGAAATATATAGGATTGTTATCACCTTCAATCAACTGCTTAGCATCAACTTTTTGCTTCCAAAAGACCTCTTCCTAAGCTTGGAAATTAAAAAGATCCTATTTGGGCTTCTTTAAAAGAGTTAAATTAGCATCCTTATGGTCATTTTGACAAGAAAGCTCAGTAGAATTAACAAGTTGTTCAGCTTGCAAAATATTAAAAAAAAAAAGATTTCTAAAAATATGATGGTTCTACCAATTTAAAACATGTTTCAACCTTTTCAGCTTAAACCAAAGTCTCCTAATGTCAAAACTAGAATTATCCGGGTGTAAAGGAGCTTGATAATTATTCTGAACAACATAAAAAATGGAGTAATGAAATAACCACATATATTGAAATATGAATTGAGAAAGAGCATTAAAATGTCTAAAATTAAGGCTAATAAGCAAAGGAGAATGATCATACAAAGTTCTACTAAGATGCTGCACATTGGTAAAGTTAATAGAATTAAGCCAAGAGTCATTAAAGAGCACACAATCCAACCTCTGCCATAAGTGACCCCTATTCCAAGTAAAGTTATTACCAACAAAACCAATATCAATTAAATTACAAGCCTTTATCATATTATTAAAATCCTCCATAGAGCAATAAGAAGGAGAGGAACCTCCTATCCTTTCAGAGGGGTTAGTGATGACATTAAAATCACCACCAACAAGCTAAGGCAAATTACAAATACTATGAAAATTAATAAGTTGATCCCAAAGCAGTTTTCTAATGTAAAAGGAAGAGGTGGCATACACAAAATATGCACAACAATGAAAATTAAGAACCTCAACTTTACAATATGGACTAGCTTTCACAACATTTAGGTTTTAGGCAAAAATCAAAATCAAAAGCCCAAAAATTTCTTTAAAATATCAACACCATCCGTGACTTCAAGGTTTATCCTTTTACCCATCATCAGTAGAGTTAGCACTATCAAAGAAGAGTAGGAGAGTAGTCGTTGACCAGCCTACGACTAGGGGGCTTGAGTCATCTAACGACGATAAGACGTGAATCCCAAGGACTAGGAAGTAGCGCCAAGAAAAATAAATGGATGCGTCACAGGCATGTTTTTTATTTGTACAAACAACAAAACAAGTCATAACACTATTTAATCGAACGAAGGAATACCAGTTAGTTTTGGGTAGCTTTTGATTGGCATGTTGACTTGAACCCAATCCGGTATTTAAATTAAGTAAAATAATTAAACCAAACTTATCCCTTTTTTTAATGGGTTGATCCTAATCAAAAAATTTTCATTTAAATTCAAGGCCAAATTAGCAATGTTATGTCAAATATTTACACTCATAAAACATTCTCAGTCAAGTGAGCTTCAACTTCAGCAAAAGTTCAAATTTTGCTTGTAGTAATATGTGCGCACATTTGTGTTCAAGTTTACTCAAATTATAATATATTTGTAATTAAATTCTCTTCAAAATCTTAAATGAAATGGAGCACTGCAGTTTTGCCTAGGAGCGCCTGACTAAGACACCTATACAATATATTTTCTTTTAGGAATTCTTTGACAGAAGCTGTAGTGTGTGCGTGTGTTTGTACATATATCTACAATTAGTGATTGTAACTAAATTTCAGACATTGAAAACATAATCATTACAATAGATCATTATTCTTAAATTTATGAACAAAACAGGATATGCAATTAACTATAATTATTTTAAATAATTTTTAAACATCGCATCTTCAACATTATGATTTTTAAATTATAATTCATTATATACTACCACCATTAAATTTAAATATCACGTTATTTGAATATAATATTAACTATTTTAATTATAATTTAACAATCATTTAAGCAAGCCATTATTTTTATTATTATTATATATAGATAATAAAAAATAGTATAGATAATTTTCTAACAAACAGTAACATATAAAAAATATATTTTGTTGAAATTTTGGAATAAATTCAGTAGATTCGTACAACATAGTCTTGCAGTCCTCATACTCACTATGAACATGCAATTTAGGACAACCACAACTTGTGCATTTCATGCAATTGACTAAAAGTAGAAGATTTCAGGGAAATGCGATACATCTCCCTCAGTTTTCCATTATCCCAAACGCTAGCAGCAGCGGGCGCTGGCAAGCTTGCCCCACCAGTTTTGTTGCGTCCACCAGAGAGAGAAGAAGAGAGCATTTTCTTCAACAACAATTGCAACTTATTCCAGAATTTTGATTTCATCTGTGAATCCTTGTCAATTTCACAATCTTTGCCTCTCTCTACTATTTGTCGGCCATCAAGTAGGTTAAGTAGGGCAGCTTCCAGCATCTGCAGAAGAAATGAAAATAGAAGAGATGATTGTAGCCACATTTCTGTTAATCTGGAGATCAAATATATGATCACTTAACTAAATTCTGAAGGCTAGCACTAGACCCAAATCAAACGATGAAAAAAGGTAAATTTTCTATGTTATAGGTAAATTTACTATATTATCATCATTGTAGTTGAGAATTGTAAAACATTTGAAAGGTATATGAGTCGATTCAATAACTAAAATAAATGGAATAGCATAGTCACTAGGAGGTAAAGATGAACATGGATGCAGAAACAGTAACAACTCAGAAAAGAAAGAACAAGACACAAATAAATGCAGAATCTAAAGCAATATATCATGTAATTGTTAGACCGGTTCACTGGACCGGTCCAGCCGGTCCAGGCGGGACCGGTTCACGGGCGAATATCGCGAAACAGGCGATTTGTTCGCCTGGGCAGAGGCCGCGCGCACCGCATGCCTTGCGGGAGCCGAATAGGAGCTTTTTTGGGGAAATTAAGAGGGGAATTTGAATGTAGGGACTGTTTAGGGATTTCCTTTTGATTTGTATGCATTAAATAGTAGATTTTCCTAGGGTTTGATCATCTTGAATTTGGCTGAAATTTGAGATCCGGTAGATTTAGGTTTTCTTTGGGCTCTAGCGGCGTCTAGAGATTTGGGAGAGATCGATCCTCCTCTCGAATTGAGGATCAATTGTATCTTTGCTGTTTTCCTTGATTTTCTAGTGAAATACAAGCTTCTACTTGTGTTTTTCTCTACGTTTTCCCTGTTTCCTGCTGTTTGGCTGCTGTTGGCTGCTGTGGACAGCAGTTTACTGCTGAAATTTTACTGATTTTGGTGAGAAACACCTGGAAATCCAAGTGTTTCCTATCAAATTGGTATCAGAGCATCGATTTGGGACCACCGGCGGCTGAAATTCTGAAATTTCAGCGAGTTTATCTTGTCCGGAAGAAGATTTTTGGAGATCCGTGAGGAGAGCGATGGCCGGAAAGAAGGTGGACGTCTTGGAAGGCGAGATCGGTCAATTGAAAACCGATTTGGAAGAAAGATTTTTTGAATTTCAAAATCAAATCACCACCAACAACGAAAGGTTGGAGGGAAAGTTCACGGCAATGGAAGAAATGATGAAGAAACTACTAGAAATGAAGACCCATCCGGCGGCATCGGAAGTAAGAGAGACCACCGACGGCCATGTCGTAGGAGGAAATCCAAACCCGGTCCGGGGGAGGAGAAATCCGGAGGTGGAGATCCTTGAGGGGGAAGACGATATGCCTCATCTAGAACCGCTTTCTAGAGAGGAGATGAGTCTGGGGTACGATCGAAGAGGTGCTGGTTTTGGCAGTAGAAGAGAGGAATTCCAGCGTCGAGGTGCTGAATTTCAGCGTCGAGGTGCGGAATTTGAAGGCAGGAGAGGAGAATATGAGGGAAGTGCATATTTTGGCGAAAGAAGAGAAGAATATCAGCGTCGAGGTGCTGAATTTCAGCGTCGAGGTGCTGATTTTGAAAGGGGAAGAGGGGAATATGATGACGGATTCGGATACCAACGCCGGAGGGAGGACCGGAACACTTGGGGAGCACCTCATCTTCGAGAAATGGGAGGTTATGGAGAGTTACCAGGGTAACGGAAGGGATCCGAAGGTGAGGAAGTTGAAGATGCCCATCTTTGAGGGCGAAGATGGCCATGGTTGGATCTATAAGGTGGAGCGTTACTTCGCTGTCAATGGGTTGACAGATGATGAGAAGCTAACGGCGGCAGGATTGTGTCTGGAAGGGAAGGCGCTGGCATGGTATCAGTGGCGAGACAGGAGGGAGCATATCCAGAGCTGGAGAGAGTTTAAGGATTGTTTATTAGAGCGTTTCCGAGCCGATGGGGGAGGAGACTTCTATGAACAATTCTTTGCTCTGACGCAGGAGGGGACTGTGGCCGATTACCGGGACAGATTTGAGTACTTGGCTAGCAGATTGGATCACATTTCAGAGTCAGCCTTAGAAGGGAACTTCATGAAGGGGCTGAAACCTGAGATCCGAACAACAGTCAGGGTAATGGAGCCGAGGAACCTGGGAAAGGCTATGGAGCTGGCGCAGTTGGTAGAAGATCAGAAGAAGGCAGAAAGAGGGGCTCGAGGAAACAACTCAGGAGGCTCTAACAGGACGACGACCACTCTTCCAGCACCCAAGGGGCCTACATCAGGTAACAGTAATGAGACCACCCGAGAGAAGCCAGTAGGAGGAGGGAGTGGGGAAAATTTCAAGAGGTTGACAGAGGAGGTGCAGGATAAGAGGACAAAGGGGTTGTGCTTCAGATGTGATGAGAAGTACATGCCAGGGCATAGGTGCAAGGACCGAACTCTTCATGTTCTCCTTGTCTGTGAAGACGAGGAAGACAAGGAGGGAGGTGGGAGCAGATCTGGAGAGGAGGAGAAGCTGCACCTGGATGTGACAGAAGTCTCTCTGAACTCTGTAGTGGGATTCACTCCGAGTCACACTATGAAAGTGAAAGGAGAGATAGCTGACCTTGAGGTGGTGGTGCTAATTGATAGTGGGGCTACCCACAATTTCATTTCCACTCAGGTCGTCAACCAACTGGGAGTGAAATTGGTGGACACCGGTTATTATGGGGTGATGATGGGTACAGGGTAGGTGGAGAAAGGCCAGGGAATCTGTAAAGGAGTGGTGTTGACCATCCAGGGGATTCAAGTAAGGGAGGACTTTCTCCCACTAGAGTTGGGAAGCACTGATGTCATCCTGGGGATGAAGTGGTTACAAACCTTGGGGGAAACCAAGGACAATTGGGGAGCTCTCACGATGGAGTTAATGGTGGATGGGAGAAGGGTGGTCATAAGGGGAGATGCAGGGCTATCCAAAGCCATCACATCACTTAAGACCATGGTTAGGGACACATAAGAGGTGGGGGAAGATTATGTGGTGGGACTACACAGGGTGGAGGCGATCAGTTTGGAAGAGGGAGAGGATGTTTCTCGTTCTTTGCAGCCCTTGGTTCCGCAGTACAGTAAGGATTTTCAGTCACCTCAAGGATGGCCACCTCCACTGGAACACGAGCATATCTCCACCTTGAGGACAAGGTGGATTTTCGGGAGGGGAGTATTGTTAGACCGGTCCACTGGACCGGTCCACTGGACCGGTCCAGCCGGTCCAGGCGGGACCGGTTCACGGGCGAATATCGCGAAACAGGCGATTTGTTCGCCTGGGCAGAGGCCGCGCACACCGCACGCCTTGCGGGAGCCGAATAGGAGCTTTTTTGGGGAAATTAAGAGGGGAATTTGAATGTAGGGGCTGTTTAGGGATTTCCTTTTGATTTGTATGCATTAAATAGTAGATTTTCCTAGGGTTTGATCATCTTGAATTTGGCTGAAATTTGAGATCCGGTAGATTTAGGTTTTCTTTGGGCTCTAGCGGCGTCTAGAGATTTGGGAGAGATCGATCCTCCTCTCGAATTGAGGATCAATTGTATCTTTGCTGTTTTCCTTGATTTTCTAGTGAAATACAAGCTTCTACTTGTGTTTTTCTCTACGTTTTCCCTGTTTCCTGCTGTTTGGCTGCTGTTGGCTGCTGTGGACAGCAGTTTACTGCTGAAATTTTACTGATTTTGGTGAGAAACACCTGGAAATCCAAGTGTTTCCTATCAATAATCTACTATATACAAGATATATGAATTATGTCCAAGTATTAATGAGCATCCCTACATACAAATCCTAAAAAAAAATATTAAGATTAATTAGTTGATACCAGTTAGCCTTTGGACATATGATGCAGATCCAAATAGATGAGTAATACATTGATGTTCTAAAGCTTTACAACAGGAAAAGCTGTTTCTTTCAATAGAATTATACGATTTTGAAAGAAGTTTCACTGAAAGGAGAAGTTCAGAAGATGAACAGGAGAAAAAATGGCAATCGACTAAACTTTCCCGACATTACAATGCAGAAAGAATAACCCACTCCAGACTACCAATATACCAACAGAACTACTGAACTTGCAAGATTTAAAAGCAGCATGTGTTAGTTCTTGCAACTTAACAAAGGTCGATTAATCACTTTTAATCTCTATGCAGTAATTATTCTTATTAAGTCCAACATTTCTAATATGGAATGAGAAACAGGATGACTTACCAAGAAGAATCATCCCTGGCTACCAAATGAGAAACACTGAACACAGTAGCATAGTACTTGGCGGGCCAAACTGGGACGGGCTAACATAACGCAATCTAGGCCTGGGGCAGGCTTTCTTGTTCACACAGCTAGGAAACTTCCCCAGTTGCAGGAGAGTATAAAGCATCGTGACAAACCTCAGAAGAGGTTACCTCATCAATAAGTTATCTTAAAAGGTGAGGGACATGTATTTCTGCAGAAAGGAATCTTTCATCTCGTTGTAAGAGTTGATAAGAGATGAAGCAATTTGTCGACTATTGCTTGTGATAATACCGGTAAATTTTGGAATGACCAACAAGCTTCATACTAGAAAATTTGACTTGATGATCGTATGCTCATCCAGTCGAAGTACTAGTCCATATCAATCAACCAATCTAGACAGGGGTGGATGCAATATAGGGGCCCTGGGGGCATATAGCCCCCACTTAATGAATGTTTAATTAAGTGTATTAATTACTCTTTAATTAGCCCTAAATAAAATAATTTATATTATTTTTTTTTTCTTTTTTCATGAGGCTCTTTCGATTCCCTGTTCATGCTCCTATCTTTCCTTTTTCATGCACGCACGGAGCACGCAAGAGTCTAGACTGCAAGGCCGACTCTTGATCCCGGACTGACCTCTAATCCCGGACCAACCTCACCTCCCGGACCCCATTCTCGTGCGTGAGCCTGCACAAAGTCTCAGTCGTCCGACCTGTAGCTGAGGCAATGCAAGCAAACCGAAGCCCCCTTCCTCCGTTTCCAACTTCCAACTCTTTCCAGCCACACACAAGGAAGTCGTTCCGCTTGCATCTCCCAACCACAAGGAAGCCGTTCGGCCACAGCTCTTCTCGCAATTCCCAAGCCTCTTTCACTCTCTTTTCTCCGCAGCTCTTCTCGCAACTCCCAAGCTTCTTTCACTCTCTTTTCTCTCCCTCTCTCCTCTCTGTTTTGCCTTTCGTTCCCTGCCTGCACACCGATAGGCGACAACCGACTTAGGCATTCAGATTTCGGAGAGTAGTAAAAGCGAAAGCCAAGACGCACAACTTTAATTTGTTTCTCGATTTTTTCATTGATCAATCCTTTGTTAATTTGTTAAGCAACTTATTTCGCTCTTATATAGTTATATCAAAATTAGCACTATTTCATGCCATAAATTCAAATTTAAAAAAAAAATCTTGGGAAGAGTATATATATTACTTGAGAAAACTCGTCTGCTCATTTATTTAGGCTCTATTCGGCTTGAAGGAATTCAAAGAGAGAAAATGAAAATGTATGGGAAAAAGAATTGACTTGAATTTATATTTCGTTTGGGATTACTTTCTTATTGCTTCTTAAAGCAACTTTCTAGCACCAAAATTGAAAAAATAAAATAAAATAAAACCGCTAATACAGGTCCAAAACCTAGATGAAAAAGGTTGAGGTTTTTTGATAGACGAAGGAGCACAAAGGTCATGAGTTAAAGTCAGTGGGTTGACTTGTACTTTTCTCAGGTGGATGTTTAAGGACAATGTTAGGTTCAAGGTTTTCTCTTTTGTGATATTCTATTTTTTAAAAACTAGTTCTAAACTCTACATGCCAGAGTTGGACGTAAGGTCCTCCATTTTCCCTTGAGGTATCAGTACGATCATCTGTACTCTTATCATTGAGGCAACAATATAATCATATATACTCTTATCATTAAGGTATCAGTACGATCATCCATACTCTTATCGTTGATCTGATATCGATCAGTACATTATTCTATCATATTAATCATTATCATTTAAGTAAATCATTTTTATACATATTAATCACTCCAATTATTTCATCTCCTATAACATTTAAGTATTATCATGTAAAATCACTCTATGTTATTTTTCAACCCATTTCAATATATATTTTCTCTGCTCATTTTACACAAAAATTCCTATTCACATTTAATTGATGAAAATGCAATAAAATAATATCATATTATTCAAAATGATCAAATCTATAACATATCAAAGGTTATACAATGAAAGCTTACAAAATTAAGGGAATGCATTTTTGGCAAATTTATGAGATAAAATTCATAGAAATCAAAGATAAAAGGATAATTACTTACAATGAATAGAACAATCTTCGTAAAAGGAACGGAAGACGAAAAAGCCCTAACGAACTTTCTCCCTCCTCTTCTCTTCTTCCTCTCCCATCTCCTTAGGTTTCTTCCAGGCCAAGGCACGAGCGAGGGAGATGGTGGGGGTAATGGCATAAATGATTTGGAATTAAATATATGAAAAAATAATTTTAGCGGCCTAGCACCGCCATGTTGCATGTTGAATCAAGAGTTATTGTAGAACAAAGACTCAAAAGCCATAGCGGCATTTTCTAGCACCATTGTGCTCTCAAGCATAGCGTCGTAGTGCTCACAAGCACAACACCGAAGTGCTCTAATTCAAGCAAAAATTTGAAAATTCATATTTTAAAATACTTTTTATTTTTTGGTTGTAACAGTAGGATCCCCTCTAATAATCACTTTCCTCTTCTCAACCTTGAAACTCCATCATTAGAGCCTTCCAATCAAACTTGATCTTCCCCAACTTCTATAACCACTTCATCCCCAATATCACATCTATGCTCCCCAAATCTAATGATTAAAATTCTTCTCATGCAGAATCACTGGAAGGATTAGGATCACACCTTTGAAAATTCCTCCACTCTCTAATTTTTGTATTCCCAGCATAACCCCAAAACCCCCCATATCCATTAATTTCAATCCCAACTGATCTAGTATCCTGTTAAAAATAAAGTGGTGGGTAGCTCCACCATACACCAATACTACCACCTCATAATGCCTGATCTTCCCCTTAACCTTCATGGTGTGGTTCGATGCGTGAACCCCACTGAGTTAAAGGATACCTCTGCAACATCTAAGACTAGGTGATCATCTTCCTCCTCTACTTCCTCTTTTGTAGCATCTTCCTCCTCATCGCAGGCTGTTAAGACCAACAAATAATGAATGGTTCTTACAATAGTGACCTAGAGCGAACTGCTCATCACACCTAAAGCAAAAAAACTCTTGGCTCTAGTCTCCTAATTTTCTGACTCAGTCAACCTCTTGAAGTTACCCTCTGGTCGTACTCCCTGACCTCTATCCCTCAGGGCTTCCTTCTATACAGGCACCATATGCAACTTTAATGCCAGAAATGTAGTGGTCATGCAGTAGGAGACTCTCAAATTCCTTCTACGACTACTCTCCAAGGGGTTCTTATCCTCCACCACTTAGGCTAACTTTATAGCCTCTCCTAAGCCACGTGGTCTCAGGTACTCGAACAACTGCTCGAATATAAGGCTTAAGCCCCTTCATAAAGTTCTCCCTCTAGCACTATCTGTGACAACCTTCTCAATCGACTTGAGAAGTACTAGAACTTCTCCTAGTACTCTATCATCATCCCCTCATGCACCAAAGAAAAGAAATATTCGTAGAAGTCTCCTTCCCGACTAGTTCTGAAACATTCTACTAAACAATCTTTAAACTCCCTCCATAACCGGATCGAATCTCACAAGTCTCTCCACTAGTACCAAAATAGAGCCTTCCATTTCAAACATAGAGCGTCTGCGATTAGTTTTTCATCTTTTGTCAACCTGTTTTAAGCAAAATATCGCTCCATCCTATAAATTCACCCGTGAGCATCTTCTCCCTCAAAAAAACCGACATCTTCAACTTTCTAACCCTAGGATCGCCACCGCCCCCAATAGCTTCATCCTCCTCCAGTGTAGCGGATGTTGAGATCCCTCCATGTTTCCATCTCCCCCAAATCAACTTTCCAATCTTCATGATCCCAATTTCTTCATCAGCTATACCCTTCGTCTATTCCCCTCCTTAGAATTGGCTTCAAAGGTGGCATCTCCTCTTCTTCACACAATATTTCCACTACCCTATACTCCCTCATCATCCCTACATTAGGGTTTCCCCCACTTCCTTGTTCGGTCAACGATGCTCTTACCTCTGATAAAGTTATTTTGGCTTGAAACACTAACATCTTTTTCATCATCTCTTCCAAATTTAAAAATCTACCCTCAATTGCTAAAATTCACTCTCCGAATTCAAATTTCAGATTTAGAACTTCCCCATCAAGCCTATCCTTCAACACATCAACCTTCTTAACCGCCATAGCTCCCATAAAAGGTGCTTTAATAATAATATGGTAAGAATCTAATCTCCAAATAGCAAAAACAACAATAACAAAGAGAAAATGCAACAAGAATCAGCGATAAAGAATGATATATCGACACAACGAACAGAAATAAAAGTTTATTAACTATTCAAGAGGTTGATCAATTCTCCACAAACCCTAGGCACCGCCAAGAACAACTCCAACTACAACTACAGCAAAACACAATTCACATAATACAAATAAAACAACCTAATTAACCCTACATAAGCCTTCATAACTCCCTCCCAAATCTGAATTCAAATCAGCCATCTTTGCCTAAATAAACTTTTTAATTCTCTCCCAAATATGAATTCAAATTAGCCCTCTTAACCTAAATAAACCTTCATAATTCTCTCGCAAATCTGATTTCAAATCAGTTTCTTTCCCTAGATAAACCTTCATGATTCCCTCCCAATTTTGATTTTTTATAGTAAGTAATTAAAAGTATAATTAATCCCTTTGAAAGCTCCAACCTCTCCCCCCCCCCCCCCCCCAACACACACTCTTGTCTCCTTGATCACCGCCCACACTAATGAGAACCACAGGCTCATTCGGTCCATCACATAGATATTTGATTAGTCTAGATAACATAAGAGCTTGCTTTCGGTTTCATATGCTAAGAAAAATGGGAGCTAGCCTGGTGTTTCATGGCTTCATTTTATAGGAACTTGCGAAGGTTCCATTGAACATGGTAGTATAAATGCTAGCCTAATCTTTGATTTTGTTGACCTCATATCATTTTCAATACAAATTTGGCATAGGTTTGCATCCCACGTCTTGGATAAGGCATAAATAGGTCATAAACCAACTAGTTCAATCCTAGCCTAACATTAGTGGATGTAACAACTGTGAGATAGGGAGGCCTATATTTGATTGACAGAACTTCATAATAAATAGTCTTGAAGGTCATATGCAACTATTGTGTTCAAATATTTCGATGAAACCAAAATTCAAGTTTCCTATTTCTTGGGATGCATTCTAAAAATCAATCTGCCCCATCCGAGCACTAGGTCATTGGCGACAACTTCCTAATAATTGAGATTAGGTTCCCTTATATTGTAGCATCCCTCTTTAGATTGCTTTGGCAGGCACAAACTAGACTATTTTCCATTTTGACATGCACTTAAGGAGTGGTTCAGATGACAGCAATTTTGAAAGAAACCAATATAGTGGTTTAAGCGGCCACATCCTTTCTATTTAAATAAGAAGGCAATATCTTAAGTTTCATAATTTTAAAACGCACGAGAAAATATTTTTGGAATATTTTAAGGCCAAGGAGATCCCTTAGATGTTTGACCTATCTAGAAGGGAAAACATGTGAGACTAGAAGTTCAACACTAGGGGTGTCAATATTTGACACAACCCAAAAACCTGACCTGAACTCAACCCAAAAATTCCGGGTTTGGGTCAACCTATTTGGAATACGAGTCGGGTTCGGGTTTTATATTATGACCGGATTGCAATTTCGGGTCGGGTTCGAGTCAACCTGAAATTGACACAGTCCTGTCGTGGATCGCCTCGCGCTCACCCACACCTACGCACTTGCCCGACCGCCCTTGCACGTGCTCGCCCCCTCCTACGCGCGATCATTTGCTCGTTACGTGTACTCAAATCGGGTCAGCAGGTCGTGTTGGGTCGACTCGAGTTTGAACCGGGTAGGGTTTAGGTCTAGGTTTGTGACCCGTTTCCATAATCGAGTCGGGTTAGATGATGGAGGGTTATTTTTTGGATTGGACCCGAACACGATCCGAAAACTTGTTTTGATACCCCTACTCAACAAATTTCTCCTAACCATAAAAGGGAAATCCCGCATGTGCTTAAAGTTTTGAGTTCTCAAGGTCTTGTATCTAATTTTTTTCAAAACAAGGCTCATAACATGAGCAAAATCACACTAAATTAACTAGATTTCCAGAGTTCGACTAAAGTCAATTCAAGTCCAAGGGGGGCCATAAAGACCGAAGTATCATAAAGGGACAACCTTCTTATTTTTTTTTTTTTTAGAATTAATTTTAATTCATTTAGAAAAATATGTTCAATTTAAAGCTCAATAAACCAGATTAAATATACAAGTTATCTAATTTAATTTAAAATAAGGTAAAGATGCAATGATTAAATTCATAATGAAAAATGTAAATTATCATTTCTTTACTTTCTTTTTTTTTTTTTTTGCTTAAAATGTATTTTATGAATTGTTTAAGCTAGAAATAATTTTTAAAATCAATTTCCTAATTTTTTTTAGTAATTAATTTCAATTGATCTTAACAAATGGAAAAATCAAGCACCATGGCAGTACTTTCAATGGATGAGAAACCTGACTGCTATTAGGAAACCACATTGAAATATATTGCGGTTAGCAGCCTAAGGTTTCATTATTAGAAGGTTATTGGACCACATGGCCACCAGTTCACACAATCTCTAAGACAAGTGAGGGCTGCAGAAAGTTGGGCTTTGGTCCAACAACTACCATTCAAGACTTAATCCACCTTCTCTAAAGCTAATTGTAGTCGATCTAAAGGTTAGCAAAAGTCCCTAGGGCATCGATTGTGGTTTTTGGATTTCAATGCAATGACTAAAGCTTCATCATTAAATTCTAATCAACATTTTGAAGGATAGTGAGTGATCCCCAAATTCCTTACCATACATATATCATCGCACCCTACTTAGAGCTCTAGCAAGATCACAACATTAAAGCTTATTGATGGAAGGTAACAGTGTGGCTAGAGATGGCACAAGGGATCAGCGACAACTTAAGCTAAGGTGAGTTTCTTATCTTAATATTTTCAAATCAAAAAGATTTTGTTTTGATGAGCAAAAGTCTATTAAAAGTAGTATAATGTTGACATGTTCACCAACCTCCATATTGGGGTTTCTAGCTCGAATGAACAATGGAGCAACTGATAATGTGCTAACTACTCTATATTTTGGGGTTCTCCTCTTTGTTGTACTTCAAGGACTCAATCCTTGGGCAACCTACTGACATATGCCAGAGACATAATAGTCACTAACTTTCCTTTTTGACAACATTTTGCTGATGAGAGAACGTGGTGACATAAAGATTATAAAACTAAAAATTGTTGGTCTTGGCAACATGGCGGCTCGCCAATTGGCCAAAAGCCATAGGCCATGCTATTTCGTTCAAAGAGCATCTCCAAAGCCTTTACATTTCCGAAAGCTTTTATCATATCCCACCTCCAATAGTGTCGGTGAACCAAAAGGGTTGGAGGATGTCAAACATGATGCATATTATCATCAGCACAACTTAAGGGCAACTTAAATGTAAATAGACAAGGAAGCTTCATTACAAAAGGGGGCAACCACACATGAGCAACACAAGCCATAAATAGAGCCCCCCAATGTTGTCGAAGAGTTGCACAACCTAGTACAGAAGGAGTGCTTAGTTACACCATGGAGGCAATGGCCACTCTAGTTGTCATAAAGAGACATGGCTATCAATATATAGGCAAAGGAGAGATCAGGGGCACAACTTTGGTTCCTATTCATTTATGCTCTAGTTTGGTTCCAATTCAATTATGCTCAAGTTACATCTTTATTTAATCCAATAGCAATCAAGGAATAGCTTACTCCCCCATCTCTATTCTCCTTTTCAAAAGCATGTTAGTTAAAGATAGGCATATGTTTCTTTATATCATTAGAACACTCGATTTTTTTTATGTGAAAAGACTCTTAGGTTCAAGTATTGATCTTTCTCTTTGTCCCAACATACCATCCAGTATATTTTAGTTCATATAGTTAGTTTTAATTTGTAGATTTTACTAGAAGCTCATCTAATATTATTTCTCAATCAAACAAGTTGTCCATATTTGTTATCCAATTTGAAAAGCTATCATCAAAACTTGTAAAGAGTCCGAGGTATCAACAATCAACATCAAGTATAATACACAAGAATTGAGAGGATATATACTATTTTAACATTCCATGTGTTTTTTCTATGCCTCAAAGCATGTAATAAACAACAAAGGTCAAAAAATTTAGAAAAAACAATAAGAATAAAATTATCAATGGAAAGATTTAAGCCACACGCAATACAAGGAGATCTGTCCCATAAAAGATGTCATCAACAAAACTTACAAAGCGCTCAAAGAACCCATATCCAACAACACAGATATGAATAGAGATGAAACAAAATTTTATTCCAATACTCAACCATTTAATATTTTTTTACATGCCTTGTGTATCCTTTCCAAGGTTTTAAAAGGCGAAATCGGGAATCGAGGCGTTTTTTCTAAGCGAGGCGAGGCGTAAGCCTCGAGGCGGATCGAGGCGTAAGCCTCAAAATGATTTAAAAAAAATAATTTAAAATTATAAATAATGACAAAAAATAACAAAATATTATGTAAACTATGAATTTGAAGATTTGTTTTAAGATAATATTACTGGAATACAAGATTTAAAATAAACTCACTTAAAAATAAAACATTCCCTTAGGATCAAGACCCAAAGCAGGCTCATCATCACTTTGATTGTCTTCAGAAGAATCTTCATAATTAATGTCAAAGTCATCCTCCAACTCTTCTTCATCTATAATATTTTTTCCTTTATCTCCTATATCAGTTAATATTTCATTAGGTCTAAAATGAAACAATAGTAACATACAAAATAATTCGTTATATTTAAGAATACCTTTAAATTTTTTTGAAGCTCCAATCTCACTTTGTTTCTTTCTTTTATATATTTGAGTAGTCGCTTGATTGTCTTCTTCATTGACATTACTTTCTCCTTCTGCTTCAACTTCAGATACATCAGCATTTTTAGGAGTAACCCATTCATCATCAGATTGTAACTCATCAACAAGCAAAGGGTCGATTTCATTCTCAATATTTCCTTGATTTTGCAATTTGAGATGTCTATCTTTTAGTTTTTTGTTAAACATAACATAAACTAGTTTGTTCATTCGATCTGCCGCCAATCGATTTCTTCTCTTTGTATGAATTTGATTGAAGATACTCCAATTACGCTCGCATGCAGAAGCCGAACATGTTAGGCTAAGAACTTTAACTGCAAAAGCTTTCAATTCAGGAACATCATCTCCAAACTGAGCCCACCAACGTTCTATATGAAGATAAACATAATATTTTATGAATATTGGTTGAAGTAAAAGACTTGAATATAAATATTAACATTAAAATTATAAATACTCAAACTATAAACATACCAGGAGATCGAGTTTTGTAGCATGCTTGTGCTGCTCTAAATCCAAACATTCCCTTCTTCAAATGAAAATCCTCAAGTTGATCATTCACTTTGAGGTAGTCTTCTTCAGAAATAAGTCTGTCCATACATGCATACAAACCAGTTTTCACCTCTTTATCAACATGAAAATCCTTATCATAATGAAATTGGGGATTTAAATAATATGCAGCAGCATGTAAGTGTTGGTGTAATTGTCGATCCCACTTTTCATCTATAATATCCTATATTTCTTTGTAGGCACTTTCTTGACCTCCCAATTCTTTTGCAATGTCTTCTTTAGCCCTATTCATTGCTTCATAAATAAATCACATAGCCGGGGCCCTCTCACCATCAACCATTCTAAGCACCTTTACTAATGGTCCTGTTGTCTTCAAAGCATAATTTGTACTGCGCCAAAATGAATCGTCTTTCATAAAAATCTTTTTAACATGTTTTCCTTCTTGTTTTTTGGCCCATGAACTTTTATCCCACTCTTCAGAAGCAAACATTGCTTCCAAAGGTTGTCTTAACTCCTTGAATCTCTGCAATGTTAAATATGCAGTAGCAAATCTTGTAACAGCAGGTCTAATAATTTCCTTGTCAGTGAATTTTCTCATCAAGCTGAGTACCCAAGAATGATTGTATATAAACTTACTGACGAATTTGGCCTTCAATATGGCTGATTTATGTTGAGGCAACTGTCCCAACCTCTCAAGCATCAAGTCAATACAATGTGCAGCACAAGGAGTCCAGTAAAGGTGAGGTCTCTTCTCCATTAACATTCTTCCTGCAGCTTTGTATGCACTTGCATTATCAGTAACAACCTGTACTACTAAGGCATCTCCCACTTCCTCCACAACTTCATCTAACATTTCAAACAATAATTGTGCATCCTTTACAAAGCTTGAAGCATCTATTGATTTGAGAAAAATTGTTCCATATGGATTGTTGACCAAGAAATTAATAATACTTCTATGTCGAATATCTGACCAACCATCTGACATTATTATCACTCCTGTCTCAATCCAAGTCTTCTTAACATCATCCACCATTTTTGAAGTTGTCTTAACCTCCTCATTCAGCATCCAAGTCCTCAGCTCATACATGCTTGGAAGTTGTAATCCTCTTCCATAGCTTCCAACAGATCGCAACATATTGATCCACGACGGACTCCTAACAACATTAAATGGAATCCCATTTTCATAGATGAATCTGGCGATATCCAAACAAACTCTGTTCCTGAGTTCTTTTGTAGTTGTTGGAGGCTGAATATCCTGAGTATTTATGTTTTCATCGTTATCAATATTTAACATAAATCTATCCATGGGCCCCCGACTGCCTCGATCAGAAGAAACTAGATGGCTTCCAGTACTGGAACCTTCATGTTGTGATCCATAGTAAGAAGAGTTTCCTATCATCTCTTCCATATTTCTTTGTGTGACCTCCTTTGTGGTGGCAAACTTCTTTAAATAATTTGTACATTCCTTTTTCATCTCATCAGGAACTTTTGCACATGGTCCCACATTGACATGAGTGCAGGCTAGATGATCCTTCAATCTCTTGACGCCACCAGTTATGCGTTTCTCACAGAAATTACATTTCATGTAAACATATCCCTTCTTTGCACCTTCGCCTGACACTTCAACTTGAGTTCCATATTTCCATGCAGGATCTTTCCTTCTTGTGCCACTAGTCATTGCTAACAATATGACATATTTTAACAATTATTTACATCACTAATAATAAAACAACATGTATAAAAAAATATATCAGTCTGCCGGGGGTCCAAGGGGGCGCTGCCCCCTGGCGGGGTTCGACCTGTGTATGCTCAATACCGGAACAAAATTATATTATAAGAGTAATTTTGAAATTCTGTTTGTTGTATATGCTCAATACCGAGTGTACCGAGCATGTATCACTCAGTACCGAAAATGTACCGCTCAGTACCGAGCATATAATACTCAGTACCGAGCATGTACCGCTCAGTACCGAGCATATAATACTCAGTACCGAGCATATAATACTTAGTACCGCGCATATAATACTCAGTACCGAGCATGTACCACTCAGTACCGAGCATATAATACTCAGTACCGAGCATGTACCGCTCAGTACCGAGCATATAATACTCAGTACCGAGCATGTACCGCTCAGTACCGAGCCTGTACTTGCTCGGTACACTCGGTATTGAGCGGTACCTAGCATGTACTGAGTGGTACCGAGCTTGTACTGAGCGGTACCGAGCTTGTACCTTCTCGGTACCGAGCATGTATTGATCGGATGAATGAAAGAAAGCCGAATAAGGAGTTATTCAAGCTTTCGTTACTGCACGTCAAAGTCAATGCCACAACACCGCGTACCTGCTCTTCCGACCTAATCGATGCCTGAACGTTTCCTGCACTCACAACTTCGGCTTCGTTTCTTTCTCTGCGTCGTCTCCTTCCAACTTCGTCTCCTACACTCACGTCTTCGTCTCCTTCCCTCACAGCTTCGTCTCTTTCCCTCACGGCTTCGCCTCTAGTTCGCCTTTCAATTCTCACAGGAAGCCCTAATCCTATGCGCGAATACACGAACACGAATCGGCTGTGTCATATTTACATATATACCGAAGAAAAAATTTCGAGGCGGTGCCTCATACTGCCTCGAGGCGTTACGCTCTAATGCGTACGCCTCATGCGAAAAAATCGTAGGCTTCGCTGGATGGTTCGAGGCGTAAGCCCCGATACGCATGACTTCCGCCTCGACTTGAGGCGCGACTCAATGCGGACGCCTCGTCCGCTTTTTTAATGATTGATCCTTTCTATAACACAATAAATACCTAACCTAATATGATACGCCATGGGGATCAACTTGGGAGAGAAGATCCTCCTCTCGAAAGAGGACCATTGTATCTTGCTCGTTCGTATTTCATTTCTTAACAATAAAAATATACGGTTTGCTGAATTTCTCTTGGTTTGTTGAATGTTTTTGGAACCAAGGCAAATCAAATTAGTATCAAAGCAATTTCTTGGAACCGATGGCCGAGAGAAGAGTTGAGGTGTTGGAAAAAAAATTGGAGAGGGAAGTAGAGCAGCTACAAACGGATGTGGGATCATTGAATGAGCGTTTTCAGCAATGAAATGAAGGCTTGGGAATTTAGAAGATATGATGATGAAAATAATCGAGATGCAGTCAAAAGCTTCAATGGCAATTCCTAGGACTAAACCAAAAGGAAAAAAAATTCTGGAGGAGATGATGAGAAAGCTCATGGAGATGCGATCCAAAATCCACCAACGTTCCAATTGCTAACCGTAATCAAGATTTGATCGGGATTCCCTTGGTTGAATCTACAGGGAAGAGATTGGATGGGAAGAGTTCAATGAAGAGAGCTCTTTTTATCAAGAGCCACCTCCTAGGGCTCTGAAAAGGGGCAGAATACGATTTTCGGATGGGGGGACAACATGAAAGGAGTTTTATGGTAGAGCTGGTAGGATGACTGACCACTATAGGAGGCTGTTTGAGCAAGGGGAATGGACAACCGGAGAAGGAGGTGGACGACCAAGCCATGGAGATCAAGACATGTCAGACGTGTGGAAGAAAGGTGGGATTCCCACCCTCGATACACAGGGGAAACAGGGAGGGATCACGACAACCGCTACACTGGAGAAGGAAGAAGTTATTGGGGCAATAATGATTCTATGGTGAGAAATTTGAAGGTGCAAATGATTGAGGACAAGGCTTTAAATATTCTCAAGAAGGAAGGTGAGGAAATACCTGTAGAATTACTCAACAATATTGAAGTTCTCTACTTTGAGAAGGGGAAGTTTGAGTTGGTTTAGCAAACTTCCAAGGAAGCACTTGGAGAAGGCGTTTTCCTGTCTTTTTATTTGAAAGAACAAAATGTTATATTGGGGATTGTGGTGCATACAATGGGCAGTACTGAGATATGACAATATTCCACCAGCTTGAAGAAGAAGGAATTTCGCTAGAATATCTATGGGATAAAATAACTACTCTATTCAACTATGTCAAACTCCTTGAGCAACAACGCAACAGTGACAATGCAAGTATACTATACCGGCTGATCTTGTTTAAGTATCCAGATTACTTTGATGCTTACTTAAGGCTTGCAGCAATGGGCAAGGAAAGGAAGAATATTCAACTCAGCATTGAAATGATTCATGAAGTTCTTAAAAAAAATAAGTGCCGTAATGCTCTGACAATGCTTGGTGATCTTGAACTAAAGAGTGATGACTGAGTTAAAGCCAAAGACACCTTCTGTGCTACCCGGGATGCAACTAATGGAAAGGACTCCTGTTCCTCTCTCTCTCTCTCTCTGGGTAATTGGAACTATGTTGCAGCTATGCGATCTCAGAAAAGAGATCCAGAATTGAAAATTACCCATCATGAGAAGGCAAAAGAGCTCTATACAAAAGTTTTAATGATGTGCTCCGCAAATCTCTATGTTGCAAATGGGGCTAGCGTGATTCTGGCCCAGAAATGTCATTTTGATGTCTCAAAGGATGTTTTCACGCAGATGCAAGAGGCTGCATCTGGAAGTATATTTATTCAGATGGCAGATGTTTGGATAAACCTGGCTCATGTCTATTTTTCTCAAGGTCATTTTTCCTTGGCTGTGAAGATGTATCAGAATTGCTCGAGGAAGTTCTATTACAATACAGATTCTCAAGTACTTCTTTACTTGGTTTGAACTCACTATGAGGCTTAACAATGGCAAGATTACAAGAGAACATTGCTTAGAGACATCCATTTGGAACTTTCGAATTATACTTTCTGGTTTGATGCAGGAGTTGCAATGCAAAAAAATTCAGCATCAACTCTGCAAAAGTCAAAGATAACTGCAAATGAGTTACATGCCATAGACTCAGAATTGAAAAATGCAGTCCATGTGTTCAATCAGCTTTCTGCAGCTTCTAGCTACCTTTCTCATGGAATCAATGAGAAGAAGATGCGAACTCATGAAAAGTATTGTAAGCATTTGCTTGATGCTGCTAAGGTACACTGTGAGGCAGTTGAACGTGAAGAGCAACATAACCACCTGAAGTTAGAAGATAATCGTCAGTATTCCTTGGCAGAGGAAGCTCGACGAAAATCTAACGAACAAAGGAAATATCAGTTGAAACGGAGAAAACAAGAGGATGAGTTGAAACGAGCAATACGGCAAAAAGAAAATTTTGAGCGTAAAAAGGAGCAATAGAAAAATTACGTCAATACCTCTAGAGGTAAGCGCAAAGATAGGCCACAGTTTGAAGATGACCATGGTGGAAATAGGGAAAGGAAGATAAGGAAAGGTGGGAAAAGGAGAAAGAAGAATAAGAAGGATTATTATGAACAAAAAGCAGATATAGAGGATGAGCTTGAAGTCATGATGAATGTATATGAAGTTAGCGTTGAGGATGAAAGGCAAAGCCAAGTATGAGCTGTCCTTGCAGAAGAGACTACTAAGTTCAAACAAGAAGCAATTTATGGGGAGCTTAGTCCTCCAAAAGGAAAGAATGGACACTCTCAAGTATCAAATATGTTACCAAACACAAGATTATCAATGTTACCATCACTTGATGAACCGGTGAGCATGTCATCAAATGCTCTAGTAGCAATGGCTTCTCAACTTTCAGAGGCTGAGGAAAGAGAGCGAGCATTCACAAGTCATGGCTGGTGGAATCAATTGCGATCAATAGGAGATGATAAGAATTTGCTTCAATACATGTTTAATGTTGCTGCGATTGTAATATGCCAACTAAGGAATAAGGAAATAGAGATGAAGCAGCTAAAGAAGGACAATTTCATTTGGGGGAAAACAGCAACACGGGTCTTCGAACAACTAAAGAAATTCATGACCGACGTCCAATCCTTCTACCTTGAGGATAAGATGCATTTTTTGGGGTAGTATTGATATGCCCGGGGGGGCATCTTGTTAGGGACAGGGACGATATGATTCATTAGGTAAGGAGGAGGAATCAAAGGAAAGCTGTTAGGAAAATTTCCTAATTATGTTTATGATATTTAGAAATGTTTTAATCATTTAGGAATGTTCCCTAATTGTGTTTATGATGTTTATCAATGTCTTAATAATTTCAGAAAGTTTCTTAATTATGTTTATGATGCTTAGGAAGGTTTCCTAATTCATGTTTAATTGTTTAAGAAGGTTTCCTAAATTATATTTAATTGTTTAGGAAGGTTCTATTTGTGTTATTATGGCCAGGGTTATTTACGGGGGAGTTTGGAGTAAGGTTAAGGATCATGCTATTGATAAATTTTGTGTGTTTGCTATCCACTATTTGTGTGAGGAATCTAGTGGTGCCTAGAATTTGGGAGGGTCCTCTCGAATGAGGACAGATGTATCTTGCTCGTTCGTATTTCGTTTCTTATCAATAAAAATCTGCGGTTTGTTGAATTTCTCTTGGTTTGTTGGCAATTTTTTATACCAAGGCATATCATAATACAAATTACAACTTATAGATGCGTCAGAGGTCCTATTTATAACACAATAAATAAATTCTCAAAATCCTCCCAGATCTAACATAATATTACAAGTTTCATTTCAGCAAGAACAACAAATTTATAATCTTAGTTTCAATTAAAAAATAAATTAAAGAAGTTTAAATTTTCATTCCTGGCAAGTTCCAAATTTACCTACAGTGCAATGTCAAGGAATGAAATAAATCACCTACCAAACTACAGTACTAGGAAGGAACAATAGCCAAAGGCAAGACCAAGCATATTTGTAGCACCAAGGAAGGAGATACTGCAACTTGGTATAGTGACAGAAGTCAAATAATGCTATAATGTCTGTAGAAGGAAAGACTGCAAATGAAAACAATCACACAAGAATAGTCCACGAAATAAGTAGTCATTGAAGAAAACTGAAGATTGCCACAATATAGTGTCGCAATCCAGCAACAAAACTAAGAAGCACTAAGAAAATCTTTCTTTCTGGATAGGTTGGGGGTACTTATGGTTGGGGAAAAATCTTTCCAATGCCTCGATTACTTTGTACACTTAAGTGGCATCTCCCAATTGAATCAAATCCTCTGTCAACTCTCTTGGATGTAGGTTTAATATGGACGAACTACTAAAATTTTCATGAATTTTTGTTTATTTAATCATATTCGCTCATTGGTAATCACTTTCTAATAAAAGGTGTTATTCCTAACACTAGGGCATCCAGCTCACCTTCACTTAAAAACTGATTATAATCATCAACAAAAGATAAGAAACAAGCCTCAAACCGGCAAAGAACGCCTAATTGCAACCTATAAAACACCAATAAGATATATTAGGGTATGGTAACTATTAAAACTTATTAATACAATAACACTAGCAACCAGAACACTACAAGTCATTAACAGTTCAGCGAAACATACTGCATTTGAATGGAATGAGATTGAGAGGTCTATAGAAAGGGCTGCTTGCTCCAAGAGGATGTTTAGATGCATGACAGGATGTGTCATAGGGCCATAGAAATCTAAAGCTTTCTTCCAGTGCTTATCAGCTAAAGTAGAATACCACTTGGCCTTTAGATGCTTGTTTTCTCCTTTTGCAAAGCTAAGTTGTTTTTGTTCCAAATCTACCAGTTTCAAACAATTGTCTCTATGAAAGTTGGCAAGTTGGAAGTGTGCAAAAGCAGCTTCCTGTTTCCGCAGCACACCCAGAGATTCATACATGGACAATGCCTCCCTAAAAGCATCACTAGCTGAAGTTATCTTTTTATGTCGCTCTAGTGCGCTAACATTTACAGAATAGTCCTTTTTAATACCAGCATGAACGTTATCAGAAATGCCTTCTTTTGCCAAAAGCATTCCAAGTCTCAAGTATGTGTGAGCAAACTGTGTATAAACTTCATTATATAACAAAGTATCACAAGTACCACTAACGGAATCTAGTTCCATTTTTGCAGCATCATAATGCTTTAGTGATTCAAAATATTCCAATTTTGCAGTCTTAATGGCCTGTTTGTATGCATTTTGAAGGACATCATATTCAATAAGCTCATCTAACTTGGATACCAGTTCTTCAGCTAATGATCTTCTCCCATGACCTAGATTACAGTATATAAGTATAATATTGGTATGGTCAGAAACCTCTTTGAATGCCTGAATTGCATCAGCAAATGCAATTTCAGCAGAAGACAAGTCCTTTTTATCAAGTCTATAGCGGCCTAGTTCATTACAAACCCATCCTTTCTTTTTTAGTATAGAAGTTAACTCCGGCGAACAAAGACTAAAGCCTTTCATAGCATTCCTTGCTGCATTATAACAGTACATAGCAGCTGACAAATTGTATTCTACATTATCTGGTTCAGGACCTCCAAGAAACCTGAAAATACCTCCATTTCCAACTTTAGATGCATTTGTAAAACTTGATGTAGAAAAGACTGTTTGCATAGAAGGTGTGTTATCTACTGTATTTTCATTGTCCAAGATACCCAAAACTGTTAAGTATGGATTAGAGGGTTTTGTTGGACTGTCATGCTCATCATCTTCCTCATTGTCGTTCTCACAATGCTCATTTTCAGAAGAATTAAAACTGTCTGACCAGCATGAACTGCTAGTATCATTACTGTTTCCACAATGTGAAAAAGAAGCCCTCAAGTTTGACTTTCTGTTATGCTTTCTGCTATAAGATGGGGGAGCATTTCCACTACTACTTGCACTGTTGCCACTGCTTGCTCTATCATTTTGACAACTACAGTTTATCAGTAAGCACGAACTGCAGTTTTTCATGTATTGTCCGAGCTTCTTCTTAAGACGCATAACCTCCCTTACAACATCATTTGACACCCTAAGCTCATTACCTGATATTCTATCATCTTTTCTTCCCTGAACTTCTTTACCTTTCGTTCTTTGATACTCCACATATACATCCCCGATAAGAGACCAGGCCTTAGGCCAGAATAAATAGGCAGAAGATAAATGTTCAGAAAGATAACCTTCCTTAAAGATATTGAAATTTAGGTCTTCTTGGGCATCTCTTAGAAAAAATGGGGTGTCATCGCTTTCTTTGAACTTAAGCTGATATGATTCCCCACTGTCCATAGATGAGATAAATCGAGCCTCATCTAGATGCTGTGGCATTGATCCATAAACTAGACAAGCTAATTCAACAACCTTAAGAGCACGATGCAATTGCCCATCTTCCTTGTAAGCATCCCCAAGAGCTAGATACGACTCTCCTAGTAGCAAGACAAGATTCCACATCTTCTGGTCCATTTTAGTTTTTGGAAGCCATTCCCTAATATCGCAGATTTCAATACAGTTAACATCACCACATATGCAAAGAGATAAGTTGGCTGTTGCTGGTTTTTCATTCAATCTGTTTCCAGGATCAAAAAAATCTCCTCTAGCATTTTGCAATTGCCTCTTCCACCTGAGAGATTTAATTGCTTGAGAGACATGGTGTATCGCAGCCAACTTGGAGGAGATTGGATCCGCAACTATTTTAGGTAGACTGGGAGAGGTAGATATCTGGCACATTTCTAAATTAGCTGTAGTTTGTGAAAAACCTCTTGCAACTGGTGCTGGGTACATGGAATCATTTTGAGGAGTTCGTGAATTGGCTTCTTCTACGTTAAGCAAGACAGATGTATCTAAAGATGCACCTGCAATAGTATTTCCATCTTTTGTTGGCGTATCATCTTGAGAAATCCCTGTGCTATGCCCAACTAAACCAAACATTGAGAATGGAAATTCTGAACATTCTTCCAAATTAGTCACTCTAGCCTCAGGTTCTACAAGAATTGTGTCAGATGCTAGCTCCAATTCCTCATAGCATTTCAAGATGAGTCGAGCAAATTGCTCATGAGCATATGCACGAACCACCTAGCATAAAAAATATAAATAGAATTTGTTTTCTTTTATGAATTACATTTCTTGAAGTCGGAAGTTGAGGAGAATCAAAACAGAAACACATAAATACCATATGGTCCTGCTCACGAAGAAAATCCAGGCATTTTTTAAAGAACTTTGCACACTTTGTCCGATTACTTGGTGCCTGCATGAATTATAAATCAATCAGAACACAAGGCACCTACTAAAAAATGATAGTGAATTTCTGTTTTAGAGCACCTTTGAGAGTGACAGCCTATGAGCAATACGGTAAAGAAGAGTCCCAAGAGAGAACATGGTATCCCTTCTTCCTTTTTGCATTAAGGACGATAAAGAACTGGGTGCCTTATCATGATTGTCATCTGGATGACTCTTAGGAAGGACAGACAGGTCGAAGAGTTGTATTACATCCTCTCCAGAACCTTTGTAGAGCTGAAAAAAAAACGAAGGACAAATAAACAACCATGAACTGACAATAATCTATGGAAATAAACCGGTGGATGTAAATTTCAATTAAAATACATAAATCCATAAATAAAAAACGTGCTGAAGATTCAATATGTTTGCTACAGGAGATAAAACAGACATGCATACCCAATATGCACCAGGATCTTGTTTGCAGTTCTCTTGGAGGAACCTCAACACAGAAAGACCATTCTGCTGAACAACTTGTGGGTGGAATGCAGGAATTCCATCCTCAGATACACCCTTAAGTAGAAAAATATCGTCTGTTTTCACAAGTTCATAGCCTTGAACAACACCATTTTGGTGGTAACAGATAGCCAATTCAGGCACGCTCGCCATAATGTTGTCTAGCCAGGCTTCAAGCCAAGTTAGTGGTGTGACCTGTCAGAATGAAAATTAGATGACAAATGTAACTCATGAAATTAAATGTAAGATTCCAGATTATTATTGGACTTACTTGTCTTGTTACATCCCACAGGTGCAAGCTTACTGCTACATATTTATCATTGCTAAACAGAAGCATATCACTACCCAAAAGCATCCGAAAATTGTGAAATTGCCAAAATAGAACCCTCAGGAAGCCATTATTAACAGGTCTCCTGCGTTGATCAGAATCTTGTATTGGACGTCTTGGATTTTCGCCAATATGAGTTCTTTTGACGGAACCTGACCCACTTTTTTGCTTATTCATCTTGTTGTCCCAAAAGTATTTCTCATTATTGGACTGGGAAGGCTTTTTCCCTTCATTGGATTTCTGATCCAGAATCTGAGACTTACTAGTACGTGAGGGGGTGGAAGACGCATAAGAATCCTCCACAAGTCCAAAGTTCACAGGCAAGCTAGTGGAGGTTGGTTGTTTCTGTGATGAAGGTTGGTGATTGGGCGGACAATCACAAGCCTCTGCTCTTACTGAGTGCATTGCGAAATTCAAAAATATTGAAGGATGGGAACATTTAGATTGGTTGCTTTGTTTTCTGAAAAGCTTTTCTTCTTCTTCAACATTGGGGCTTAATTTGTCAAAAAAATACAAAATAGTTAGAAACCCGTAAACCATCATGTTTCATTACGTTTCATTAAAATTAATGCGTATTTAAAAGCATACCCTGCATTTAGAATGAGAGTATCTCCAATCCGCTGAACAGCAACAGATAGTTGGGCCTTCGAGTAAGGTATCTTAAAAATCTGTTTCAAGATGTCTGTCGGAGCAACAACATCTATTTCATCACCATATTCCGTCAAACCTGATACCGCAAGTGCTTCACATTTTTTAAAAAGATTTTGAGAGAGCACACTATTATCCCATTGTATACCTGGGAGAGAAAAAAAAGATTTAAGTTCAGAATTTACCAAAGATAATAAAAAACGAGAATATTGGTAAAAAAGCATCAACAAGGTGTTATCCTAAATTGCTAAAAAGTTTTAACAAAGATACTCAAAATTGAGAAAATTAGTAACAAAGCATCAATAAGTTGTAATCGTAAATTCCCGAACACCAGAACACTAGAAAGAGCAGAACAGCAAATTACCTAAATGCATTTAAAAATGATATCCAGAGTAATCTTCAAGTCCTCAAGTTAACAGCAAAAAGTGAAAAAGCTTCTCAATAGAAGTGGAGCAAACAATATAGCTTTATGGAGCCAAAAATATTGCTTTATGGAAACTCCAAGACGACAACAACAACAACATCAAGCCTTTATCCCACTACGTGGGGTCGGCTACATTAATCTTTTTTCTCCATTGTGCCCTATTAAAGGTCAAATTCTCGTTTAAATCTAATAAAGAAAGGTTATTCCTAATATTTTCTAACCAAGTCTTTTTAGGTCTGCCTCTACCTTTTTTAACATAAGTCAAATCTAATATCTCTACTCTCCTAACCGGGTCATTGGAAGGCCGCCGTTTTATGTGACCAAACCATTTAAGACGACTCTCTCTAATCTTATCTTCTACTAGAGCTACTCCAACCTTTTCACGTATATGCTCATTTCGTATCCTATCTCTAAGGGTAAAGCCACTCATCCACCTGAGCATCCTCATCTCTGCCACACTTAACTTAGTATTATGCTTCTCTTTTAATGGCCAACATTCAGCACCATAAAGCATTGCAGGCCTCACTACCATCTTATAGAATTTTCCCTTAAGTTTGAGGGGTACTTTTCTATCACACAACAAGCCCGATGCATTCCTCCACTTCAACCATCCAACTTGAATTCTGTTGATAATATCTCCATCAATTTCACCATCACTCTGAACAAAAGATCCAAGATATCTAAAACGTGTACTCTTATTAATGACTTGATCGCCCAAAGTCGCAAACCCCTCACTAGGTCTATTACTACTAAAATTACACTCCATATATTTCGTTTTAGATCTACTCAAGCAAAAACCTTTGGTCTCTAATGTTGACCTCCATAATTCAAATTTACTTTCAACTCCATCTCTAGTCTTATCAACAAGAAGAATATCATCAGCAAAAAGCATACACCAAGGTACATCCTCTTGCAAATGTCTAGTGAGAACATCCAAGACTAAAGCAAAAAGATATAGGCTTAAGGCTGATCCTTGAAGTAACCCAACCGAAATAGGGAAATACTTGGTCAAACCACCTTGTGTTTGAACACAAGTAATAGCTCCTACATACATATCTTTAATGATTTGAATGTAAGCATTATTAACTCCTTTCTTTCAAGAACTCTCCATAGCACTTCTCTTGGAACTTTATCATATGCTTTTTCTAAATCAATAAAAATCATATGTAGATCCTCCTTATTTTCTCTATATTTCTCCATCAAACCTCTTAATAAATGTATGGCTTCCATAGTCGACCTAGCCGGTATGAATCCAAATTGATTTTGAGAAACACGCCACAACATATGCTCCATAACTCGTGTTGCAAATCTATTTTCATGACTTATGTTTTGATGACTGACAAACACTATTGATTCTCTTGAACTGCATGTTACTTCTATCTTTTCAGGAATCAAAGATCGGACGAACAAACAAAGTTAGTTCAAGATTGCGTAGGTTTAGGGTTGAGTCAGTCTGTACTTTGTTTTTCCTCTTATTGAGACTACTTGTAATGTTCAAAGAGACTGATGATAAGTAACCCTACACACACACTTGAGAGACTTAGAATTTCTGTTTTTACCCACATCGGCCAGGACGATATTTACATCGTCCTGAACGATCAGGCTTAAAACAGAAAACCTAAATAAGGATTCTTAATTAAGGCAGCCATCATTAACAGATCGTCCTGGACGATACTTGTATCTGCCAGGACGATAAGCTCAAAACAGAAAGAAATTGTCGCCATAGACAATTAAGGTATTCTGTATTTTTTAATAATCGGCCAGGACGATCTTTGATCGGCCTGGACGATATTCACAAATTATGTCTTAATTGATCAAGAAATCAATGGAGTAATTAAGGATGATTGATACGGTCATATCGTCCTGGACGATCGCAGGATCGGCCAGGACGATCTATTCAAAAACCTTAGTTACTTCTGGACGATAAATATCGGCCAGCTCGAATTCAGGGCAATGCTCTGGATGATTTTTCTCTGATTTGAACTGATCGGCTGGGACGATCGTGAGATCGGCCTGGACGATCAAGCCAATTTTCAATCGTCCAGCTTGCATTCAGGGCGATGTTCTGGCCGATCTTCTGAGATTTGTACTGATCGGCCAGGACGATGTCCATATCGGCCTGGACGATATTATCGACAACTTGTAATTAATGAGCTCCTTTGAAGCTCTTCTATTTAAGAGCTCTTGTTCAACGTTTTGAATAATCTTTTGCTGCTGCCTTGACCTGAGAAGACCTTGAGGAGAGAAAGAGAGAGAGAGAGAGAGAGTAAGAGAGAGAGGATATTGTGAGGGGGAGCTTGTGAGGGGATTCACAAGGGTGCTTCAAGGATCGCTCTGCTTCTTCTTCGTCTAGAGTTTCTTGTCCGAGGAAGGGTCGGTAGAGGTAAGGTTTTCAGCAACGGATTGTGGTTCTCTGCCAGCTTCAGGAGGAAACAAAAGGAGATAGGTTCTCTGCCTTGCTGGGGTGGCAAAAAGGACTTCTTTGTGAGGGCTTCTTCGCCTAGCCGTGGGGGCTAAAGGAGAGACACATTTTGTAGTGCAATACTTGAAGGGTGCCTCCAAGGAGTGGACGTAGGTCAAGTTGACCGAACCACTATAAATTTCTGTGTTATTATTTTCTTGCTTCCGCACTTTAATTTCCGCATTGCTTTTGTCTTGTGGTGTGATTTAGTTTTGGTTTGTGATCTTATTGCTTTTGTTGAAAAGAAATTTTAAAATAACAATTCACCCCACCTCTTGGTTAGCTTGGGACTAAGTTCATAGGGCTTAACATCCCAAACGAACTTTCAAGTGGTATCAAAGCAGGATTCAAAAATTTAAGTTTGAAAACTTTTTGATTTTGATCCATGGCTAAATTTGGGAATAGAAATACTACTGAAGATTATTCAATTACACGACCTCCCTTGTTTGACAACTTACCTTTTGATTTCTGAAAAACCCGCATGTCGACGTTTTTACAATCTACTGATTATCGCATGTGGATGCTTATCAAAGAAGGTTATTCTCCACCTTCTCGTGAAATTAATGGTGTTAAAACTGAAATTGCTTTTACTGAATGGACCTTCGATGAAAGAGATTTAGCCCAATTAAATGCAAAATGTTTGAACTGTTTTTTCTGTGCCTTAAAATCTAAGGATTACATGCGTATCTCCACTTGCAAAACTAGTAAAGAAATTTGAGATAAATTGTGTATCACCTATGAAGGCACTAATGAAGTTAAACAATCTCGTTTAAATATTCTCTTGCATGACTACGAACTTTTTTATATGAAACCCTCTGAATCTATTTCTGACATGTATACAAGGTTTACGCAAATTGTTACTTCATTGCATGCCTTAGGAAGAGAACTTTCGAATTTTGAAAAAGTAAACAAAATTTTTGAGATGTTTTCCTTCATCTTTTGATGCTAAAATCACTGCAATCACTGAATCTAAGGATTGGAACACTTATTCTATTGATAACTTACTTGGCTCACTCATTGCTTACGAGCAAGGGGTGAATCAAAGAAATCTTGATGCAGGTGAGAAGAAGAAGGAGAAAACAGTTGCACTGAAGGCGCACAAATCAGATTCTGAAACTTCCGGGTCTAAAAGCGATTAAGTTGACTTCATCACAAGGCAATTCAAAAGCTTTCTAAGGAAGAAGCAGAAGCATCATTGGAGAAAAGGTAGGGATCATAAACATTCTAAAGGATCTTCTAATGTCGTTTGTTATGAATGCAGGAAATTAGGACACGTGAGAACTGATTGCCCTACACTTAAAGATCACTCAAGAAAAGGAAAGGGTGAGGAGAAACCTAAGCTAAGGAAGGACAAGATGAGAGTACAAAAAGCATTTTGGGCGGATTCGGCATCGGACTCAGCGGAGACGGAACCAGAAGATGAGACATCAAAATTGTGCTTGATGGCGGACGACAATCTTGATCAAGAAGAGGTATGTGAATTTTCCTACGATCAACTTCTTGAAGTTTCAGAAAAAATCCATGCATCATATAGGAAATTAAAGAAAACACAAGCTAGCTTGAAATTAGAATTTTTGAATATACAAAAAAAGCATGAAATTTTGACTAAAGACCATCAAACGATTGATTCAAATCATATGACTTTACTTGTGAATTTGATGAGTTAAATAAAAATCATTGTGAATTAGTTGAAAAGCATGATGCATTAAAAGTTTCACATACATCACTTGAATCTAAAGTCTAAAGAAATTGAGAGAAATTTGAGGATTGAAAATGAGGTCTTAAAGAGCACAAATTTGAAGATTCAAAATGAATTAGAAACATATAAGAAAACTAGGATGACATCTACTTTTGATCAATTGTCAAAACCTAGGAAGAGGCATTATAACTCAAACCACTTAAGAAATCCTTTTCCTAGAGTTAGATATTTTTCATGTGGCATGCTAGGACACATCTCACACACTTGCACAGTTCACCATATTACACATTGGGTGTGGAGAACCAAGGTGCAAGATCCATAGCATACCACACATGCATTGCATTCTACTCTTCATAAGAAGAAACCCAAACCTGCTTGGGTTCCTAAATCTAACATTTGGTAATTTTGCAGGAAAGCTCTCACAAAAGACCTCGTGAGAGTATGTGGTACCTGGACAGTGGATGCTCTCGACATATAATGGGTGATGTCAATCAGTTTGTGGTACTAGAGTCCAGTACTGGAGGCAATGTTACTCTTGGAGACAACACCACCAAGAAGGTGATAGGCGCAGGTATAATTGGTAATTCCAAGAACCTTATAATTGAAAATATTTTGCTTGTAGATGGATTGAAGCACAACTTGCTCAGTATCAGTCAACTCTTTGGATCTTCTAAAAAAAATTGTGTGATGATTTCTCTATAACAATGAGTAGAGAGTTTGAGATGAGTTTGATGGGAGAGCTGTCCTACTTTTTAGGGTTTAGCATAAAACAATTGGAGAATGGAACCTTTTTAAAATCAAACAAAATACATAAAAGACATTTTAAAGAAATATGAGATGGACAAAGCTAAGCCAATTAACACTCCCATGACTTCTAGTGCTCCATTGGATAAGGATCCAAGTGGTAAGTCTGTTGATTAGAAAAAGTATAGAGGCATGATTGGATCTTTACTTTACTTGACTGCGAGCCGATCTGATATTATGTTTAGTATTTACCTTTGTGCTAGATTTCAAGCTGACCCTAAGGAGTCCCACATGACTGCTGTTAAGAAAATTTTTAGATACCTTTTGGGAACACAAGGCTTAGGGATTTGGTACCCTAGACACAGCACTTCTTTTGAGATTATTGGCTTTTTTTACTCTGATTTTGCAGGATGCAAGGTGGATAGAAAAAGCACTTCAGGAACTTGTCAATTCATTGGACAGTCTTTGATCTCTTGGTCTAGTAGGAAGCAAAACTCTGTTGCACTTTCCACTGTTAAAGCTGAATACATCGCTCTTGAAAGTTGTGTGGCCCAAGTCCTTTGGTTGAAACAACATGTATTGGATTTAGGATTACCTGTAAGCACCATCTCAATCATTTGTGACAACACTAGTGCTATATGCATCTCTAAGAATCCTATCCAACATTCAAGGACTAAGCACATTGACATTAGGCATCACTTCATTAGAGATCATGTGACTAAGGGAGACATTGAGTTACACCATGTGACAACTGAAAATCAATTGGCTGACATCTTAACTAAACCACTGGCCTTCGACACTTTCAGTTCTTTAAGGACCAGATTGGGTGTGATTGACATAAATGCATGAAACTTGATCTTTAAGTTACTTTCTTTTGCTTTTGTTTTTAGTTTTTAGTGTGTTTTACTGTCTTTTGCATTTTTCTCTCTTTTACTTAGTTTTCAAAATCATCGCTGAAATGATAATATATTCCATGCCTTTGTTTTTTAAAATTTGTAGTCGATGTGTTTTTCATCTCTCAATCTCTTAGATGGTAAAAATATTTTGTGATTGTATCTCTTTCTCTAACCTATTTTAGTGGCATAGTTTTCTTTTCTAATCAAAAATCTATTTCAAATTAGAGATTGTGTATGAAATTAAGATCTTTTCTTAAGCTTGCTTAAGCAAATCTATCTTGTATTTATAATGATCGAAGTCCTTTTGTCACATCAAGATCCCTCGTTACTCTTGTCTTTGATTATTGATTCTGCTTCTGATAATTCTTCCTTATGTTAGAGAGAGAGCTCCTATTCTCTAATATCTAAGAAGATATACTCACAACTAAGATTGTTTAAGAGATAATAAAAGAGAATGTAGCTTGCAAAAATAAAAAATAAAATTTGGCCAATGATGCCAACAAAAGAAGCGCAATGACGCCAAATTGAAAAATATACACAAAAGTGTAATAAGAAAAAAAGATGCGCAAAGCGCCACTCAAATTGACAAGAGGCATAAAATGAGTCCACTCAAAAGCAAGCTATTCTCTCTTTTTAAATCTTTTAGAACTTAGAAGTTTTGATTCTCAAAGACTTAGTTTCAATAGTTTTACGATCGTGACAAAGTTACTTTGTTCATTATTTTATAAAGATATTTTTCTTGAACCAAGTGATGGATGGATTCTTTTTCTCATATCCAATTAATTCTTTGAAGTTAGGTCATTAATTTCAAAAGATGATTCAACCCTAAGAAAACGTCTAAGCTAAGGGTAACCATGACCGGATATTCTACCATTCTTTGGATTGTTGAGATTATTAACTCATTAACCCACAAGTTTTTAAATCAATCACATGGAATACTACATCATTTTCATGCCTTGTTAAAAAAAAAAAAAATTTGGTTTGCTATTTATTTTTCTTCTTCTTTCTGTTCCCTCCTCCTTTTTGATATGTCAAAAGGGGGAGAAGTTTATAATATTTTTTCACTGGTCGATCCCGAAATTTTACTGCTGATTATCTTCGTAGTGTTTTACCATCATCAAAAAGGGGGAGATTGTTGCAAATCTATTTTCATGACTTATGTTTTGATGACTGACAAACACTATTGATTCTCTTGGACTGCCTGTTACTTCTATCTTTTCAGGAATCAAAGATCAAACGAACAAACAAAGCCAGTTCAAGATTGCGTAGGTTTAGGGTTGAGTCAGTCTGTACTTTGTTTTTTCTCTTATTGAGTCTACTTGTAATGTTCAAAGAGACTGATGCTAAGTAACCCTACACACACATACTTGAGAGACTTAGAATTTCTGTTTTTACCTACATCGTCCTGGACGATCAAGCTTAAAACAGAAAACCTAAATAAGGATTCTTAATTAAGGCAGCCGTCATTAACAGATCGTCCTGGACGATACGTGTATCGGCCAGGACGATAAGCTCAAAACAGAAAGAAATTGCCGCCATAAACAATTAAGGTATTCTGTATTTTTTAATAATCGGCCAAGACGATCTTTGATCGGCCTGGACGATATTCACAAATTATGCCTTAATTGATCAGGAAATCAATGGAGTAATTAAGGATGATTGATACGATCATATCGTCCTGGACGATCGCAGGATCGGCCAGGACGATCTATTCAAAAACCTTAGTTACTTCTGGACGATAAATATCGGCCAGCTCGAATTCAGGGCGATGCTCTGGACGATTTTCCTCTGATTTGAACTGATCGGCCGGGACGATCGTGAGATCGGCCTGGACGATCAAGCCAATTTTCAATCGTCCAACTTGCATTCAGGGCGATGCTCTAGCCGATCTTCTGAGATTTGTACTGATCGGCCAGGACAATGTCCATATCGGCCTGGACGATATTGTCGGCAACTTGCAATTAATGAGCTCCTTTGAAGCTCTTGTATTTAAGAGCTCTTGTTCAACGTTTTGAACAATCTTTTGCTGCTGTCTTAACCTGAGAAGACCTTGAGGAGAGAGAGAGAGAGAGAGAGAGAGAGAGAGAGGATCTTGTGAGGGGGAGCTTGTGAGGGGATTCACAAGGGTGCTTCAAGGATCGCTCTGCTTCTTCTTTGTCTAGAGTTTCTTGTCCGTGGAAGGGTCGGTAGAGGTAAGGCTTTCAGCAACGGATTGTGGTTCTCTGCCAGCTTCAGGAGGAAACAAAAGGAGATAAGTTCTCTTCCTTGCCGGGGTGGCAAAAAGGACTTCTTTGTGAGGGCTTCTCCGCCTAGCCGTGGGGAGCTAAAGGAGAGACACGTTTTGTAGTGCAATACTTGGAGGGTGCCTCCAAGGAGTGGACGTAGGTCAAGTTGACTGAACCACTATAAATTTCTGTGTTATTGTTTTCTTGCTTCCGCACTTTAATTTCTGCATTATTTTTGTCTTGTGGTGTGATTTGATTTTGGTTTGTGATCTTATTCTTTTGTTGAAAAGAAATTTTAAAATACCAATTTACCCCCCCTCTTGGTTAACTTGGGACTAAGTTCATAGGGCTTAACATCTCAAACGAACTTTCAACTCGCTCCCATAGTTTTAAAATATGACACATTAACTTAATTCCTCTATAATTCACACAATCTTGTGCATCACCTTTATTCTTAAAAATAGTAATTAACACACTCATTCTCCACTCATCTGGCATCTTTTTAATTTTCAAAATAGTATTAAAAAGTTTAGTAAGCCAAGAAATTCCTTCATCTCCTAAGCATTTCCACACCTCTATTGGAATATCATCAGGTCCAACAGCTTTTCCACCCTTCATTTTCTTTAAAGCCTCTCTAACTTTGGTTTTACTAATACGTCGATAAAAACATAAATCTTTATTTTTATTTAGGGTGCTAAGGTCACTATAGTCAATCTTATTTTCACAATTTTCATTAAAAAGTTTAGCAAAATATCTCATCCACCTTTGTTAAATATCATCTTCTAAGAAAAGTAATTTTTGATCTTCATCCTTAATACACTTCACTTGAACTAAATCCTTACTACTCGTATCTCTTTTTTTGGCTAACTTATACATATATCCTAATGGAAACTCCAAGGAAATGAAAAAATATCTAAGAAGCTAGATGCATGGTGTAAGCTTTTGATGGAACCCACTAATTATATATGTCGATTAAAATTTTATTTGGAAGGAAAAGTTTCAGTTCATACACCACTAAACAAAGTTAAACACAATCTTTGTTGATGTATAGAAAAGTACTGTAAGAATCAGCTCCGTTCGGTTTATTAGAACTGAACCCCTATTGACAGGTGTGTGAATGCTTACGCGTGCAGCAAGCCAGGCCGACCAAGCGGATAGGCCACCCACGTGCGTAAAACCCTAGACAGAGTTGGTTCACGGTTTTGAGCAAAATATTGCATACGTGGGTGAAAACTAACAACTCCACACAAGAAATATCTTATGTTCACTCATTCCCGTAGGAGGAAATCACAAGAAGTTCTGTGTCGAAGGGAACCGACCGAGAGAGAAAAAAGACGAATGAGGAAGGTATGTTTGTCGGTTTTTTTTATTATTTCTGTGCAAATCAACCAGTGATTTCTAATCGCAAGGATGAATGTTTAGTTAAAGAAGAATTTGAGATTTGGAATTTCTTCTTAAGGAAGAGTAAGTGATTTAGTTTGCTGTTATACTTTTTTTTTTCTCGTTTCTCTAATTGAGAAAATATTAAGAAATACAATTATATTTTTATTTAGGAAGAAA